>BLSH010284851.1:749501-771421 GCA_018402905.1 Glandirana rugosa
CGCCCCCTAGACAACAACGACTCCCCAATCAACAACGACCCTCCCTAAATCAGTAATCCTCCCACAGTGCCTGGAGGTAGGAGTTGTTCTAATACAGACGGCATTTTCGAAGGAAACGGACCATGGTTATGCTAGGTTCTGGGGAATCGGGTGGGTCAGTGAACAGCTCTGTAATCTGTATCTGTAACCATTTGTATTCCGACAAATAAGTTTGTGTCCGTGTTTCTCTGTGAGTCTCCTGTTGGGGAGACAAAACGTATTACTGTGTCCCGCCCCATTTGATGTTCGTGCCCATATAAGTTGAAAGTCGTCATCTGGCAGAATAGTCGTCTATAATAAAATATTTACAAAATGTAAGGGGTGTACTAACTTTTGTAAGATACTGTATATGTATTTCTAGCATTTGGCCAGGGGCAGGGTGGAGGGAGGGGAGAATTCCTCTTACAGCCCTTCCTGCTGATAAGACGGTCTACTGCTGAAAGTTGAATATACCCGTGCTTGTAGTTTACCCCGCCCTGTGTCATTATGCAAAACAGAGGGGTTGTCCTCTGAGTGTCTCTTTGTGCCTGTGTTTGAATAAACAGCCTTATGTTTACCAATGTCTATGTCTAATGTCTCGACAAGTGACTGGGTGGGCTAAGGGGTCTTGGATCGTATTGGTACCAGGCAAAGGAAGCTTTTACGGCAGACATAATCTTGTTGAGGATGGAGGTCCGTGACACCCTCCTAATGACTAAATCCCTCCCAGCAACAACTAACCCCTCAGCAACAACAGATCCCCCGCAAGAAACAATAGACTCCCTCCAGCAACAATAGATCTCCCAGAAGCCAGCAACAATAGACCACCCCCTCAACACTAGATCCCTCCCAGCAACAATTGACACACCAGTAGCAATAGATCTCCAATCAGCAACAATAGATCCCTATATCCCCCAGTAGCCAACATCAATAGACCCTCCAGCATACCCCAGCACTCCATTCCAGTACATGAATTCAGAGTTGGGGGTGCTGCTGCGTTCCCCCACGTTCCCACTGAAAAAAAGCCCTGAATATACTGTATATAATTGCTACACAAAATAATGGCCTTTACATTTCAATCCACAGTGGGCTATGAGTTTCAACAACTGACAAAATGAACAAATGAACACGTGAACAAGTTGTAGTGACAGTTTAGAGCCACTACAATGTATTCACTTATGTAATTTTGCATATCACCCAACATTTTGAGATGGGAACGAGGGTAACTTATTAGCAAAAGTATGTAGGCATAGGACACACCCCCTGCCACACCCCCTTAAAGAGAATTATACAAAAAAATGATTCGTCAAACCCACAAGTGTTTTTTTTTTTCGTTTTTTTTTTACCACTGCTACTCCTTTATACTGGATTTTAAAATTTACAAATGCGGCACTTTAGAAATTGGATGAAAGGTTTAGCACTGGAAAACACTATTTGAAAGATCAAAAGTGCATTTTATTTACAACTATATAGATCAGACCAAAATGAGGGACAAATAAGGAGGAAAGAGGGGCAGAGGGACTTTGTCCCAAATCACGGACAGTCCCTCAAAATCGGGGACAGTTAGGAGCTATGATTTTGGTTTCTCTCTCTGTGCCCCCCTCCTGTTTAGTGCAAGTTAGTTCAGGCCTAGCTAGACCCTAATAGATTAATAATACTAATGTACCTAGTCTCCCACCCAAAGCTGCAGCTTATATTGCGATACACACAAATAAGATATAATAAGATGGAAAAGCTGCGCTATAACTTTGAGAACAGACCCACATGAATGGAATCAAGATCAAGTGGATCTCATGTGTCAAAACCACAGTAAAACAAAGAATGCTAATTAAACCAAATAAAGCAAATAAAAGTCTTTATATATTTGTGATTCTTCTTATGAGGAATGTCTTTGGGAATGTATATCAACTTCACCACTGTGTTCCACAGAACACAATTAGTGCACCACCACCTTGAGGAAAACCTACTTACCAGAAGGCAAGCTCAACAAGCTTGTGGCTATCAACCCAGGCAGGGCCTTTCCTCCACACAATCATTCCAAATCCCCACAGATAAATTGGATATTCCAGGGAATTAACTCTCCTCTCTCAGCAACACTCATACCAAGGCAGTCCCCAAAAGAGAAAAAATATTGCCATAGTTTAATACCCTTAACACATTTATTAATTAAAAAAGGGGTTTGCACTTACAAAAAGTCAGTGTAAAATATGCAGGTTAAAGTAAGCCGGCCAGCTCACATAAAATGCCTTCCTTTCGAGAACACGATCACAAACAGCGCGGTGACGTCAGCACGTTCCTTCTCCCAACGCGTTTTGTCATCAAATGACGTCATCCTGGGGTACCATAAGAAGAATCACAAATATATAAGGACTGTTATTTACTTTATTTTGTTTAATTAGCATTCTTTGTGTGACTGTGGTTTTGACACATAAGATCCACTTGATCTTGATTCCATTCACGTGGGTCTGTTCTTAAAGTTATAGCACAGCTTTTCCATCTTACTGGCAAGACCCTCCCTGTTTCTTCCATCTTCCCCTAGCCAGTGTTAGTATTTCACAGAGACAAGGCTTAGGAAAATTATTGTGTTCTTACACTGCAAAAGACTGGAAAAACATAATTTATACTGCAACTTACTTACTGCATACTTACTCTATCTGGAGTAAGATTGCATTGGATTCAACTTCTGTGTCTTATTGAAGAGTTAAACTGCCTGTGGATGGTGCCAAGTCAGTAGGTGATCATATTATGTAGACAGACTGGGTCTAAGAAGGTAGGTCAATGCCTAAAGGGACATTGGAAACAGAACAGCTACAATACATATGTGTATATTGACAGCATGGAAATCTGTATATTTTTTTTCAAATCTGAAGATTAAACCACGCTACCACATGGTTGGTTTATCAATAAAGCAAAATTAATAAATGCAGTGCTAAAATGGCAAAGGTGCATAATGTGCTACCACATAATTAGTATAGTATTGCTGAAGGTCAATAAATTAAAAGCAGTGTTGAATAACATAGGTACCTAAAGTGCAAAAAATGTGTATGTGATTGTATGAATCTCTGTATCACAGATTAATAAAATGTGTATACCAATACTGAATATTAATACATTAATAAAGAAAAAAAAACATCTATTCTCAACCCATCACACAGCTACGGTATTGCAAACGTTATATTGATGATATTATCATGCTGTGGGATGGCTTTATCAAGACATTGCAATCTTTCTTGGACAATATGGGCCAGAATCAGTATGGCCTACAATTTACAGCTAACTAGAACAAGGTGGAATCTAACTTCCTGGATTTAGTTCTCATAAAAAATGGTAATTCTTTTATCACCAAAGCCTACTTCAAAAACACAGATAAAACTGTTTTATTCCCACAGCAAGTTGCCACCATCCAACATGGCTGAGTGGGATTCCTAAGAGTCAGCTCACGCGAATACGAAGAAATTGCACGTCCATGGCGGATTATTAACAACAATCTGAAGTATTAGTTGAAGAGATTTCTTGAAAAAGGTTACCAAGAAAATGAACTTAGGCAACCACAAGTAAAAATGAACTATCTATTTGTCAAACCAACCAGTAATTCTGGCCAAGATGTTCAACAAACAAAAGAACTTTTGGCTTTCATCACAACCTTTGGACATAATTATAGGTCTCTTGAAAAAATCATGAAAAAAACATTGGCCCATTCTATTACAGGACGGGACTTTAGCCAAAATAATCCCCAAAAATACAAGGTTCATTTATAAAAGATCCCCCAATCTTAGGAACCAAAATAGCTCCCAATGTATGTATTCCCCCAGTTAAAAATCCACCTTCCTGGATGTGAAGGGTTTCTTCTTCTGTAAAGCCTGTAGGACCACCCAACATAGCAAGAACAAGGTGGAAAAGTTCATCTCTCATAGCACCGGCTATGAATATTTAATCAATAAATGTATTTCTTGCAAGTTCACACATGTTACTTACCTCATAATTTGTCCCTGTGGACTACAATATGTGGGACGGACTACAAGAAATGTGTGCACGTGGATCTCTGAACATTTAATTAATATTAAGAAAAGCTTTCCTAAGCATACACTTTCAAATCACTTTAGAATATACCATGATGGTGATCCTAAACAGGCCTTCTTTTTTGGGATTGATAGAATAGAACCACACTGGCTTGGTGGTAATATGACCCAACGGGTCTCTAAAAATGAAACAGAGTGGATATACAGGTTAGACACTTTACGTACTGCTGGTATTAATTCAGATATTGATTTGAATTGTTTTTTTGTCCAATTATTGATGAATTATACTATGTTTATGCATCTGTAAAATATAGGTTTTGTCTTTCCTCTTGTTCGTGGTTATGGCTATTCAATCGGGGCAAATCACATAAGAATTTTTTTTTTTATTACATTTGGGTTCTAGTGACATTTATGAATAGTTTGTTTCATTTCAAACAATTTTTCACATTGTTTATTTTGGTCTTTCTGTTTTTTTTTTTCGAATTTTTAGTCTCTTTGGTTTTCAGGTTTTTTGATTGTTTTGATTTTTTATAATAAAGTTTTATTTTAAAATAATTTTTATCAACAGAAATTTTATCATTTGTTGATTTAATTACTTTATTGGTAACCTAATAGTTCTTTTTTACATAAGTACGATATTTTTCCATTTCCCCCACTAGAGGGAGTTTGTATCCACAGTCAGAAGAAAATGGTTGCAGTGACCATTGGAGGGAGTCTATTTTGTCATCATATGACTTCCTCTATACATTGGGCCGCTTTTGTTTTTGTTTGTTTGTTTAGTTTATATCTTTAATTTTTCCATTTTTATCTTATATTTCCTTTTTTCATTTAAATGTTTGAGGAACACATCCAGTTATTAATCATTTTAGTTTATTCTGTGAAGTAGCCAATGATTGAGTGGAACCTGCTATGAATTTGAGCGGATTTTTCCATAAATAGGAAGTGGCGAGCCGGATCACATGACCCCCTGATGACGTCAGCCGACGAAACGCAGCGTTGGGTGTTTCCTGTTTCTGGCACGCCACTTCCACTCCTTGCAATGCAGGTGGACCGCAATCGGCGTCCCCTGCATACACCATTACTGCTTGTAAATGTTCTTATGTTTTAAATACTTTTTAATTGCATAAAGTAGACTTACTTCACCATATTGCCCCCCCCCCTCTTTCTTCTCTCCATTTGGACCTCATATATCTGGGAGGCTGGCTGTCCAGCTGTCCAGCTGCCATTGTTTCTACCCCTGATGGAGGAGAAAACTGACACAGGGACAACTAACAGCATCATACGCTATTGCTTTATGTAATGGAAATCATATACATCTGGTGAGTAGGGGGTGCCACTGGGTGCCTGGTGAAGAAATTTGCTCCACTGGAATCGGTTTTTTGAGGATCATTTATTGGATCTATTGAATTCTTACCAGTTTCACTTCTATCTATTATTCAAATGATAAAGGCTGGATGTTAATGTACTTTGGACTTTAATTTGCAAGTTTTGCACTATTCCACCACTAGCAAGGAGGACTGTGAATGGATATATTAACAAACTCTTCGCACTTTATATAGATTTACAGCACTTAGTATTGTACCAATTTTTTATTAATCTATTAATATTCAGTATTGGTATACACATTTTATTAATCTGTGATACAGAGATTCATACAATCACATACACATTTTTTGCACTTTAGGTACCTATGTTATTCAACACTGCTTTTAATGTATTGACCGTCAGCAATACTATACTAATTATGTGGTAGGTTCTGAGGAAGAGGGTTCGCCCTGGAAATGCATCAGCCTGGCCACCCGGACACCGTTTGGTCCCCCTACTGAGGTGGAGATGCATAGATGCCCTTAAGGCTTCACGGCCACTTTTCTTCTTGTTTGTCTCTACTGCTCCATTTGTGAGTATATTTTTTAACCTTATTGCTTTTGATAAACCTTTTAAACGGTATTGCACGAGGTCGGTGCGCCCCTCTCTTGTTTGTTCTTAATTATGTGGTAGCACATTATGCACCTTTGCCAATTTAGCACTACATTTATTAATTTTGCATTATTGGTAAACCAACCATGTAGATAGCGTGGTTTAACCTCCTTGCATCCGCGTCATAGCCGAATGACGGCTACAGCGCGGCGCTAAAATGCCGGGAGGACGTCTATAGATGTCCTCCCATTTGGCTCGTGCTGGGCTCACTCCCACGGGCGCGAGCGGCGCGCGCACGTGCCCGTGCACGCTGTGGGAGCGTGCCCGCAGGTCGGGCGGACCCGATGTCCGCCAGAGACCCGCGATCTCCTTCCAGAGAGCCAGAACGGGGAACCGCTGATGTAAACACGGCGGTTCCCCATTCTGTGACAGGGGACATGACAGATCTACTGATCCCTGTCACTGGGATCAGTAGATCTGTCATGCCCCTGCCAACCCCGCCCCCCCACAGTTAGAACACACCCAGGGAACATAGTTAACCCCTTCACTGCCCCCTGCAGGTTAACCCCCTTCGCTGCCAATGATATTTACACAGTAATCAGTGGATATTTACATTTCTGATCGCTGTATAAATGTCATTGGTCCCAAAAAAGTGAAAACTGAAAATTGGTCCAGGCAGGAGGGGGGTTTAAGTGCCCAGTAAGGAAGTGGTTAATCTTGTTCCATAAATTTACAGTACAGTATAGTCTGTGACACAGGCAGCTCCACATCTAGTTATTTTCTGTTGCGCTGGTACCACAATTTTTAATTCTTTAAAATCTTGAATTGTATTGTAACTGTACTGCCTACATTTATTTTGTGCTAATCTTGTATAATAATAATAATGATGAATTGCTACACTACCACAATGTATTATTTCAGAGTATCAGATGTAACCCCTCTGCTCTTTATTTGTATCCAGACAGTAGAACAGCCCACACAGGACAAGTTTTCAGCTTTGCAATTATGGCGCACATCTGGTTCCCATGTGACCGGGCAAATGTATTATCTGCTTATCTGGAGAGTCAACACATTGTGCATGTACACCCTTGGTACGAGATTAAGAAGGACCATTGTATCATCAGAGCAAACAATCGTGATTAATAAGGAAGTCACAGTTCATGCTCTGGTGAAGTGTATTTATGAGGGCATAAGCTGGGGATAAACTTCCTATGTTGGGAAAGAAGACAAAGGTGTGCAGGGCAGATCACCCAGGGTCCATTGGAGGTTCTGATCTGTGCAAGCAGAGGGTAAAAGCTGGTCATGGTCAGAGCTGTATGTCCTGACAGGGCAAGGACTATGGGCACCAAATGAATGGGTGCAGAAAAATGTACAAAATTTGATTATTTTACCCTTTCTGGCCACCTCTGAACATTTATGGGTAATGTAAGCAATTCAAACACAGGTGGAGGATTTTCAGAGGAGTCAGAATGCTCTCTGCAGTTCAGGAACAATTCCTGATTCCTTTTGTGTGCTGATCTGTACAGTTAAAAGGTGGCTGTGTGGCACCATTCCTCCCACCAACTCCAGTGATGGGGAACCATTTCTCACACTGACTCAAATGATGGGTTACCATTCCTCCCACTAACTCCATTGATGAGGAATGATTTCCTCCCACTGACACTAGTGATGGGGTACCAATCTTCCCACTGACACCAATGATGGGACAGTGTTCCTCCCACTGACACCAATGATGGGGCACCATTCCTGCCACTGACACCAATGATGGGGGACTATTCCCCCTCTGACTCCAGTGATGGGACAACATTCCTCCAACCGACTCCAGTAATATGGCACCATTCCTCCCACTGTCTCCAGTGATGGGGCACCATTTCTCCCACGACTCCAGTGATGGGGCACCTTTTCTCCCACCGACTCCAGTGATGATGCACCATTCCTCCCACTGACACCAATAATGGGACACCATTCCTCCCACTGACACCAATGATGGGGCACTATTCCTCCCTCTCATACCACAATAAGGCACTATTCCTCCCATTAAAACCAATCATGGGACATTGTTTGCTCACACTGATGCCAGAGTCACCAAGAGGCACCTATGCAAGGTCAGTTTTTGACTCCCCCATTCAACTGAGCAATGTCTAAGTCTACTGTATATGACAATGGGGGAGGGTCTCAGCACCCATCTGACCCACATCTAATGGTAAAAATGGGTCCCATAAGTCCATGCAATCCCCTGCATAACTGCGTAGTCTGCAAAAATGGTATGTCCACCCCTGCATGTATCAGTGGTTGAAAGGAGGGCTGTACTTTTATAGAACCTTACCTCCTTTAATCTATTAAGCAGGCACATAAAGCAAGTGCTTAAATGCAACTTTCTTTGTGTTCCCACTGCAGAGCAATGATTAAGCACAAGTGTGTGTGTCACGTACCTGGTGGTAGAGTCTGACTTATGCAGTAGGCAACCTCTCTTATGGCCCTGGTTCCAGAGCCCCTGGTAGAGCAGACATGGAGTGCTGGAGCACAGGGGAGCACAAGGAGGGCTGAAGAGTAGTGATGCAGGCCGGGTCAGTAACATGCGGGCAAAGCAGTACAGGAGGAGCAGGTAATCGGATGGTCAGGTGCAGGCAGGGTCGTTAACAGGCAGGCAGGTGGAAGAACACAGGGTTCAGACAGAAGAGTGGTCGTAGGCAAGCTGGGGGTCGGTGCAGGCAGAGTTCAAGCAGGTACGGGTTCAAGCCAGGTCACAGGTAAACAGGAAACTCAAACAGGTCACTGAAAGGCACTGGTAATGCTGTAGAACGGACAGCACTGATGGCTGGGCGTGGAGCGCACTCGCGCGTGGATGCGCACAGGCACAAGCGCCAAAGACAGCTGAGGGCATCGATCTTCTCCTAACATTGCCCCCCCCCAAGGGGCAGCCTCCGGATGGCCAGCCGGGTCCTTAAGTCTGGGTGTCTCCTCCAGAATCGTTTAACAAACTCTTTAGCATGGATATGGTCTTCGGGCTCCCATGAGCTCTCTTCCGGTCCATACCCCTTCCACTTGATCAGGAACTGGGTGATGCCCTGCTTCTTCTTGCAATCGAGGATGGCTTCCACCTCGAACTCTTCTTCACCGTCCACAAGGATCGGCTCAGGTGGTGTCGTCCTCCGGTCCAGGAAAGGGTCCTGGGTCACGGGTTTCACCAGGGGGACATGGAACATGGGGTGCACCCGAAAGGATGGTGGCAGATCCAACTCATAAGCCACCCTATTAATCTTCCTCTTCACGGGGAATGGACCGATGAATCTGGGACCCAGTTTCTTCGATGGACAAGACAGCCTCAGGTTCTTAGTTGCTAACCAGACTTGGTCACCACGTTGTAAGACCAGTTCCCCACATCTCCTTTTGTCAAAGGCCCTCTTATAGTGTTCCTGTGCCTGGGACAGTGTTTCCTGTAATAATTTATTATTCCTTTCAAGGAATTCTGTTGTTTTCTGTACCGCTGGCACCGTACTTTCTGGGATTAAGTTGGGTATAAACGTGGGGTGGTAGCCGAGATTCGCCCCAAAATGGAGATTGCTTGGTCGCTGAGTGTACGGTGTTATTGTAGGTGAACTCGGCTATTGGTAGCAGTGAGACGCAGTCGTCCTGGGCAAAGGAGGAGTAACGGGAGATATTGTTCTAAGGTCTGATTAGTCCTTTCTGTCTGACCATTTGTTTAGGGATGATAGGCCGATGAGAATGCTAATTTGATTCCCAAAGCAGTACATAAGGCTTTCCAGACCCGGGATGTGAACTGCACCCCGCGATCTGAGACTATGTTGACGGGAATTCCGTGAAGACGAATCACTTCTTTGATAAAAGTCTCTGTAGTTTCCTCTGCAGTAGGAGTCCCTTTCATGGGGATAAAGTGCGCCATTTTGGTAAGGCGGTCAACCACTACAAAGATGGAAGTGAATCTTTCAGATCGAAATGTGGGACCATGGGCGCTCCAAAATGGGCAGCAGTTTTAACAGACCCCAAGCTTTAGCCTGGCTGGTCTTGTTTTGGGCACAGACGGGACAAGCACATATTCCCTGCAGTCCTTGTCAGCAGAGGGCCACCAAAAGGAGCGCGACAGCAGCCCCCCAAAACCCCCCAAAATGTCCCGCCAACTTGTGGTCATGGCTAAGCTCCAGCACTGAGAGGCGTAATTCCTTTGGGACAAATACTTTATCACGGTACCACCACAGCCCAACAGCCCGTCCTTTATTGTCAGCCTAGAGTGTGGAGACATAGTGGCTTTGGCCAGGGACCATCTTATCTAAGACAGTAAGTCCTCTTGGCTCAACAGGAAGTGCTGTGGAGAAAGGATGGTGTCTGGTGGTGTGGACTCTCCTGGTTCACTGAACATCCTAGGTAGAGCGTCATGCTTTGTGTTCTTCTGCCCGGGTCTGCAGGTGATGTGTAGTTGAAAGCGGGAGAAGAACAGAGCCCAACGTGCCTGACGGGGTCTAAGCCTTTTGGCCATGCGTAGGTATTGAAGATTTTTATGGTCGGTGAAGACCATAACAGGGTGTGTAGCTCCCTCCAGTAGATACCACCACTCCTCCAAGGCGGACTTGATGGCTAGGAGTTCCCGGCTACCTACATCATAATTTTTCTCCAGGGCGGAGAGCTTGCGAGAAAAGAAGGCGATAGGGTGTAGAGAAGCCTTTGGGCCTTGCCTTTGGGAGAGCACTGCTCCCACTGCAGTCTCTGAGGTATCCACCTCCAGGATGTAGGGTAAGGCAGAATCTGGATGCTTTAAGACAGGTGCGGATGTGAACAGCTGCTTAAGTTTTAGGAAGGCTTCTTGGGCTTCAGAGGTCCAGTGGAAGCGGGTGTTCTGTTTGGTGAGCTGGGTAATTGGTGCAATCACTGCGGAGAACCCCTTCACAAACTTCCTATAGTAGTTGGCGAAGCCTATAAATCATTGGACCCCTTTCTGTCTATGGGAGCTGGCCAGTCCAAGATGGCAGACACTTTTTGTGGGTCCATAGTGATTCCGGTAACTGAGATGATCAGACCCAGGAACGGAAAGCTGGAGCATTCGAACGCACACTTTTCAGCCTTAGCGTAAAGCCCATGTTGTCGGAGGTGCTGTAACACACACCTGACCTGCCTGCGGTGCTCCTCCAATGAGGCTGAAAAAATGAGGATGTCGTCCAAGTAGACGATGACGAATTGGTCCAGGTAATCCTGGAAAATGTCATTCACCAGGTGTTAGGTGGCCAGAGGGTTATAAAGCCCAAAGGGCATTACAAGGTATTCAAAGTGGCCAAACTGTGTTCGGGAAAGGCCGTTTTCCACCCGTCACCCTCCCGGATGCGAAGGAGATTGTAAGCCCAGCGAAGATCCAACTTGATAAATAGTGTAGCTGACTTGAACCTTTGGAACAGTTCTGGGACCAGAGGTAGAGGGTAGCGATTCTTAACTGTGACCTTGTTGAGGTCTCTATAGTCAATGCAGGGATGTAAGGAATGGTCCTTCTTCTCTAAAAAGAAAATCCCTGCACCTGCCGGAGAAGTAGATGGCCGAATGAATCCCTTTTCAAGATTCTCGTCTAAGTAAGCCTTGAGGGCTTTCAGCTCTACTCCCGAGAGAGGGTAAATCCTGCCAAATGGTATCTCAGCACCGGGCAACAGTTGTATTGGGCAGTCACAGGGCCCGTGAGGTGGAAGTTCATCTGCCCCTTTCTTACTGAACACATCAAGGAATTCATGGTAGACGCAGGGGACAGCTAGGTAGGTTTCCGGATCCGGGTCCACGACTAAGCATAGCATAGTAGGGGAGACTTCTGACCCTAGCTGCTGACAATGGTGCTGACAGTAGAAGGAGGAAAACAGAACTTCCCCAGTGGACCAGTTGATGGTGGGGCAATGAGCCCGGAGCCATGGCAGTCCTAAGATGATAGGGAAAAGCGGGGAAGCAATAATGTTCAACAGGCAGCAGGTGGCGGTCAACCTGTATGGTCAGGTTAATCAAAGCATCCAGGGACCGAGGGACACCCACACGAGCTAACTCATCCTTCAACGGATCTGAGAGGCCCAGCCTGAACTGATGGCAGAGCACCGCCTCATTCCAGGCCGTATCAGCACTCCAGCACTGGAACTCGGCCACATAATCCTCCGCCATATAGTGGCCTTGCTGGAGTGTGTTTAGGGCGGCCTCCGCAGTAGCAATCTGGTGGGGGTCGGGCCATAGACTGAAAAAAAGAGGGTAAGGTTGGCGGTTTCTGGCACCTTTTGTTCCAATAGCCGGTGGGCCCAGACCTGGGGGCCATCACGTAGTAAGGAGATGACCATTCCCACCTTGGTGGTTTCCAGGGAAAAGGTGCGGGGTTGCAGGGCAAAGTAGAGCTCACAGGCGCTACGAAACGCCCGTAACTTCCTACGGTCTCCTGTAAACCGTTCGGGCAAGGGCACCTGGGGCTCTGTGGGTAGAGTTTCCACAGTACTGCCAGCCGGCAGGCTGGAACATGAAGGAGCTGGCAGAGAAAGCTCCAGAACCCTGTTTTCCAACTGAGTGTACCCACTTTGTAAGTCTTTCACCGCTTGGGTGAGCCATGTGAGATGCAGGCTTAGGTCATCCATCCGAGAGGGCCACTGCGCAGACTCGTACTGGCTGTCCATTGCTGTCACATACCTGGTGGTAGAGTCTGACTTATGCAGTAGGCAACCTCTCTTACGGCCCTGGTTCCAGAACCTCTGGTAGAGCAGACAGGGAACGCTGGAGCACAGGGGAGCACGAGGGTTGGATTGGACGCAGATAATGGTGTAATGTCTTCCAGAAATCCATGCAAGGCTGAAGAGTAGTGATGCAGGCCAGGTCAGTAACATGCGGGCAAAGCAGTACAGGAGGAGCAGGCAATCGGATGGTCAGGTGCAGGCAGGGTCGTTAACAGGCAGGCAGGTGGAAGAACACAGGGGCAGACAGAAGAATGGTCGTAGGCAAGCTGGGGGTCGGTGCAGGCAGAGTTCAAGCAGGTACGGGTTCAAGCTGGGTCACAGGTAAACAGGAAACTCAAACAGGTCACTGAAAGGCACTGGTAACGCTGTAGAACAGACAACACTGACCGCTGGGTGTGGAGAGACTAAATAGAGCCGCTTGGCACCGTTTCCGGTGCGGGCGCATGCACGGGCGTGCGCGATCGTGCACAGGTACGCGCACAAGAGCCAAAGACAGCTGAGGGCATAGATCTCCTAACAGTGTAAAATGCATTTGCTGACTTTTCCATGAGCTGTATCGGCACGTCTCATCCTCGATTTTAATGGATTTACAAAAAAGTATGAATTTTTTATGCTGGACCTTGTCTTCATTTGCATCTGACTCTCGGTTGTGAACCTTGGCCGGCTTTTCTTACAGCAGCATGGGATCTCATGGGTTGCCTGGAGCGGTACAACCCTCTTGTCATTTCTTGTAGAGATTTTCTAACACTTCCTTCAAAATTAAAAAGGCCCCTAACGGGGACAAATGCAAAAAAAAAAAACGATAGAAGCTCTGGTCTTTCCCTACTCTGCCCACAACTAAAAGAAAGTTTTGGTTGCGCTTTAAATTATGTCTTTGTTTCTCTTTTATAATTCCTTTTTTTATTGATGTGTTGATAGCGGAAATGCCGTTGGGTTATTCCCATGATGTTATCAGCCCTGAGACATGTAACCAATTAGTGGGATTACACAGCTGAACATTTATCGAGTGCTGGAAGAAAATTGACTATCATGCTTAATTAATGCTTTGTAAAATAAGCTATATATACAGCACTTAGAATAAATGGTTGCTCTTTATAATGGTATGAGACAAATCCATTCCGTGAAAATCAAAAAGAAGGATGGCCTGACTTTTATCTGTTTATTGGCAGAGATACATTTGTTTATCCCACTTGGCATTATACCAGATGGATGTTTGATGGCTTTTTTGAGGAATCCAAGCCGCTGTCTATTGCACTGTCAAAGCTTTAGTATGCCAAGCCTGTTCTTGTAATAATTTTGCCAGTCATATTCCAAATGTATTCAGTCCTGGAAGATCAGATGGCCTGGTGAGCCAGTCAATTGTCTTTCTAATGCAGACGTTGCCAACCTTTTTAACATGCAGGAACCCTTGAAATAACTTACTGGTCTCAGAGTACCGCTGCTAATACAGCTCACGGTACATTAGTGTGATAGGCCCTGGGAATAATACTCCTTACATTTGGGGTCATTAGGAAGAATCCCCCCTTATAGATAGCTAAAAACATATTTGTTGTCATTGGTTACCTTCCAGAGAGACAGAAGCTGCTCATTACTCAAGGAACCCTAGCAAGTTGCAACCTCTGGAGGAACCTTGGTTGGGAAAGGCACCTGAAAAAAGAGTGGTGTGTAGGGCTGAGGTTGTAGCTGGTGCCACAAATCCAATTTTCTTGTTGTCAGAAGGATTAAAGAATACGTCAAACCAACTCTCCTATGCCTGATATGTGCCTGCTGTACCATGTACTTGTATGAAAAAGTATCCTTATCTTTGTATCCTTTCTTTGTGTGAAATACCTGATGTTTCTGCCAGCCCCTCTGCTTTCCTATTAACGCATGAGAGTACAGCATGGTCAATTTTCTGGCTGTGCTGAGAACTCAGCCTGCTCTCCTCCAATGATCAGACTGCGCAGCCTTTCCCTGGGAAGATCAGTATGCTCTCCTCCCCAGCTAAGGTCCTTGAACAGCTAAGAACAGAGGGCATGTGATCACTTATACAAAAAAAGGGGAAGAAAGGGTATTTATAATGTGTTTTATGTGTATACACAAATGTGTTGCCTTTTGTTGTTATTTTAAACTGAATGGGTTGTTTTACAAGGTGAGGGTTTACATACTATTTAAGGTAGAGTTGTGCCCTAGCAAGCACAGGTCCTTTTGCTTGACATTGATATCCATTGCAATAAGCAAGCAGAGAAGCCACATGGTCTGTACCGGCATGCATAGATCCCAAGTGTCCCTGATTTCGAGGGACTTTCCCTAATTTGAAACAAAGTCCCTCTGTCCCTCTTTCCTCTTCATTTGTCCCTCATTTAGTTTGATCTATATAGTTGTATATAAAATGCACTTTTTATCTTTCAAAAAGATTTTTTGCCAGTGCTAAACCCAATTTCTAAATTGCAGCATTTGTAAATTTCAAAAGCCAATATAAATGAATAGTAGTGGTAAAAAAAGCACTTGTGGAATTAACTAATACTTTTTTTTATATATAATATTTTGTATAATTTAGGCTTTAAGGGGGCGTGGCATGGGGTGTGTCCTATGCCTACATACTTTTGCTAATAGGTGTCCCTCATTCCCATCTCAAAAATATGGGAGGTATGGGCATGGCATTAGACACCAACTGCCCTTAAGTGCTTATGCATTGCAGCTCTAGGGTACTCATTTGGGGGGGGGGGGGCGTTGCTGGATGTGAATGGAGCAAGACGTGCTATAGCTGAGCTCCACTCCTACCTAATCCTATACAGCTATCCTGTCAGCATGGATCGGCTTTCCTCTCACCTATAGGCCTTGCCCTGCTTGTGCTCCATCGGGTGTGTATGCCATCTCCTCCCGTGATGTCACCTAGCAAGCCGAAACTGGGCTGGCTCCCAGCCACTCTTCTCCTACGGTTGCCATCTTGGCCATGCAGTCCACCCCTACATCAGCTGTGGCAGGCTCACAGACTGCTCCTACAGCTATGGAGGACACTGGGCCAGCTCCTGCAGACCTGCTGGCAGCAATTACCTCCTTTAAGTAAGCACTGACGAGCACCGATACCTGGTGCTCCATCAAGACTCTTTCTAATCAAGCTCCCCAACTATAGAGTTTGGGATATGTTGCTGGCAACAGCAAGAAATTCACCTGAGCTGACCTATGATAACGCCAAGATTTCACTGTATCCGGATTATTCCCCTGAGGTGCAGCAGCGAAGATCACCGAGATCTGCAAAAAATCCTAGATGGCGGCACTGCTAACTATTTTGATACCTCTGCTACGGGGGATGCCTGATTTGAGTATCGCTAAGGTATATTTGTTTCTGTTGCATCCCTCTACCCATCTCCTCCTGACCTTGACCTTCGACTGATTGTTGTCCTCATCCATTCCTGGCTGCTCCCGGCTGTTTCTCTTTAAGAGGGCCACATCCTCGTTCTCTGCAGAATGCCTAGCATACATCATCTGGACATCTCGCTGCATCTCACTGGAGCGGATCACCTCAAGTGCAGTACACAGTGGATGTCTTTTTTTTTTGTTTTCCTTTGTTTTCCCCCCTTTTATTGTTGACACTGTAAGTTTTGTGTTTTTGGGGACCTCCCTCTGACTTGTGTCCTCAGGTGCTCCCCCATGAGGACTCTCCCATGGATAGTCGTAGCTTACACCTTGTTTTCAGGTTTAGGATAAAAGCCCTGCACTAGTTGTGCAAGGGTAGGGAGTTTTGTTTATGAGGAACTGGGGACTTCTATATTACATATTTCAGAAATGCCTTTATGCTTACTAATATATATTGTTTATCAATGCACTGGCTCAAACAGGTTTTGCTACCCATTGGAACCTTACTGTTATACTGGCTAGCGCCCTGCGTGGTATGACTCCCCTAATGTCGCATTATGGCCGCTAAAACTAATGAATCTCTGACCATTCTCTCTTGGAATGTCAGAAGGCTGAATTCTAAGTAAGAGCGCTCCCTATTGTTTCACTAGCTAAAGCTACACAGCCTTCACATAGTCCTATTGCAAGAAACTCATCTTATGGGCAGCAAAACTCTGGCTACGAAAAAAAACATGGATACAAAAAGTGTTTCATGCAACGTATTCCTCGTATTCACGTGGGGTCTTTATTTTGATAAGTAAGACTGTGCCCTGTACTATTGACAAAGTCGTTACTGATCCCAGCAGGAAATTTATCATGAGGGTACTCATTTTGACATCCCAACATGGTTTCCTTCCACACTTGACATGCTGGTATATTTATTTGAATCTATTGAGTACACCCAGTATGGCTGCTGCAGTCCTGTTGTATCGTGGCGTACTGATTTTATGCATGGATTTCTACGATTAAAGCATTTATATTGAAGATTGGAGTGTGGTCATCTCTTTTGTACATATTTTGACAGTTTTCCAGTTCACAGACTGGACCAGCACCAGTTCTTTAGTTCAGCTATTCCATGGAGAGGTCCGTCTGCCGCCTCCCCGACCGATGGAGCACCAGCCGCCACTGATAGTGACTATAGTGGTGAATGAAGGCTTTAGTCTAGGTTCACATTATAGCATTCTCTGAAAAGCAATTCATGGTAGATTGCTTGTCAGAGAGTGGCTAAGCTGTGGCTCTCCATTCAGGAGGAGATCATGCCATCTCCTATAGGTTTTTTTTCTTGCCAGATGGCAATTTTGAATTGCACAAACTTGTTGCAGCCAAGCCAAGCAGATGCAGCGCAGTCCTCTTAATTTGAATGGGAGAGTTTGACAGGCACTTGTCAGCTTGACAAGCCACGCTCTACTTGTCACGCCCACGCCATGTGAACAGCCCCGTTAAACTATATGTGGGGTATAAGGTGGGCAGTCATGGAGCAGTAAAACCATGGCCCAACCGCCTAGTTTTACACCGCCAGCCAAACATGTCAAAGAGCCCTGTTTTGTCACATTTTTGGGGTTGTGATCGATATGTGCAAAGAGAAGTCACACAAATACTTACAAGTATAACATGTATTAAAGGTAATGACAGATAAAGATAACGATAAAGAAAATATGACAAGGAAACTTAAAGGAGAAGTCCAGCCAAAGCTCGTTTGGCTGTTCTTCTCACATGGATCATATGAGTGTAATTCATTTTGCACTCCTGTTACCTGTTTACAGCAGAGAGTGGACTGAAATGCGCTCTCTGCTGATGTCACAGGAATAAGGTCCAGGCTCCACCTCATCCCGACAATGAGAGTCTGGATCCGCCAGGTGCCTGGACTGACACCCATCTCAGCCTCACAGTGAGCCGCTGAAAGCCTAAGCCAGCCGCTCTGCTCCCTCCACAGCTCAGCGCTCCAGTGAGCATGGAGGAGCAGAGGGCTTGCTGATTGACAATCAGCAGCTCTCTGCTCGGGGAGCTGTGAGAACAGAGCCATCTGCGGTGTTCAATCTCTCAGTTCTCAGTGTAGAAGCGCCGGGGGACAGATGCAGCATTGGACCGATGCTGCATCCGCCTAGGTAAGTTTTTTAACTAAAGATGCTGTTTCCCCACAGAGTCCCCCCATAAAGGCATGGCCAGGTAATCAGACCAGACGCTTGCATGATGCAGCTCTGGATGAGACTAACTTATTCCAGTTTGGGCAGTGGTATTTAGACTTGTGTATAAGGAATCGACAACCCCCAAGTCAACTCCCTTTGCAATATGACCCTTCAATGACTTGGTCAGTTTACAATCACACATTCCTTTTACGTGACTTAACTAAAAGAAACTAGACTTTGTCCTGTGTATTCCTTAGCCAAGGCTTGGACGCATTCTTCATTTTTGTGAGACCACTCGACAACTTTAACTAATATGTAATATGCTATTTCCAGATCAGAGCCCTTTGACCCTGTTCACACTCAAAAACGCCCAACTCGATTCTGTACACAGCAGGAGCCAATCTGCGGGTCCGGCGGACCCGATATCTGCCAGGACCCGCCGATCATTCTCAGGAGAGGCAGAACAGAGGTCTGCCTATGTAAACAAGGCAGACCGCCATTCTGTGAGAGGGGAAGATGGAGATCTTGTGTTTCTGCTAAGCAGGAACACTGATCACTGTATTTCCCCAGTCAAAGCATACCCCACAGTTAGCAAGTACCCCCAGGGAACACATTTAACCCTTTGTTCGCCCCTTCCCTGCCAGTGTCATTAGTACAGTGACAGTGGTTTTAGCACTGATCACTGTATTAGTGTCACTGGTCCCCAAAAAGTGTCAAAAGTGTCAGTTAGCTGCAATGTCGCAGTCCCACTAAAAATGGCTGATTTCCATCTAGTAAAAAAGAAATAAATAAAAATTCCACCAAAATATCCCATAGTTTGTAGACGCTATAACTTTTTCGCAAACCATTCAATATACACTCTTTGGGATTTTTTTTATCAAATATATGTAGCAGAATACATATTGGCCTAAATTGATGAATACATTTGATTTTTTTACATTTTTTTATTGGATATTAGAGTTGAGCGAACCGAATATTAGAGTTCGTACCGAACTTTGCGGTGTTCGGGACCCGAACCCGAACCCGTTCGGGTTCTGGTATTTTTTTCCCACTTGTTGAATAGCTGCAGGGCAGCCAATCAACAAGCGTTTCACTGGTTTGCCCTTAGAAGCCATCACAGCCATGCCTACTAATGACATGGCTGTGATTGGCCAGTGCATCATGTGACCCAGCCTCTGTATGAGCTGGAGTCACGTAGTGCTGCATGTCACATGCTCTCAGGCTAGTGTAGGGAGAGGATGCTGCTGGTGCTGTAAGGGACAGATTATTGTTATTTCCCTATCCCCATTTCTTTGTAGGGCACTTGTCCTACTCTTACCCCCACTTTTCTTCCTTTTGCAGCCCTCTAGCACTTTCCAGGACTTTTTTACAGCCATTTTGTGCCCAAAAGTTCGGGTCCCCATTGATTTCAATGAGGTCCGGGGTCAAGTTCAGACCGAACCTGAACTTTTCCACGAAAACCCGAACATCCAGGTGTCCGCTCAACTCTATTGGATATATTTTATAGCTGAAAGTAAAAAATATGTTTTTTTTTTCAAAATTGTCTCTCTTTTTTTGTTTATAGCGCAAAAAATAAAAACCCCAGAGGTGATCAAACACCGCCAAAAGAAAGCTCTATTTGTGGGGGGAAAAAAGGACATCAATTTTATTTGGGTACAAAGTCGCACGGCGACGCAATTGTCAGTTAAAATAACACAGTGCCATATTGAAAAAAATGGCCTGGTCATGAAGGGGGCTAAATCTTTCGGGGCTCAAGTGGTTAATGCATTTATGGAGCGGAGGGAGGCCATTCAAATGCATAGTGCCACTCCAAAAACACTCTAATAAACATGCAAAACTGCGTCTCTCAAGTGTGGATGGGGCCTTACTGCTTGCTCTGTATACAGAAATACTTTAGTGTGCACAGTCTGGACAGGTTCACTCTAGCTACAACAATTGTTTTGATCGATAAAACAAACAATGGAAATATTTATTCGTGGAATTGTTTTATCATATTCTACAAACATAAAACTACGGACAACAAACATTTTAAATGGTCTTAATAATATTTACAGGTGTTGCAATTTCCATTGTGGCCGGAGTAATTATCGGAGGTACACAGGCGGGATTGCAGCATCGGAATTTCCACACGTCTGGCACCTACTCTAATGTAGTCTCTGGTGTATTTTACATGTCAGGTTTCTAAAAACCTTTTATGATCGCTTCTACGTGCCACTTTTACTGCCTGCTATGATATTTTATATCTTTGGTTAGAATTACTGTATGAAGAGCTGTTAATAACGTTGAGTTATTTGGCACTTATTAACATCACTGTGTGGCAGCCATTACTATGGATTCACAGCAGCTATTTGAACCAGGAAAGAGCAATTCCAGTGAAATCACCCGGTGAGCTGCTTATACTATCTAGCAAACACGGCAGTCAAGTTAAGGTTGTCAAGTCCACTCAGTTCTTTTGAAACAGAATTCCACTGTTGCTGAAGCACACACAGCTTCTAACATGTTCAGTGGGGGTGTGCTTCCTGATGCCTTTGAAATATAACTTCTGAGTACTAACATGATGGAGTCTATGTAAAAACAAATGTATAGCCATTCATCCAGCAAATCTGCATGAGCATTCGCTCTATGAGAGGGTTGCCATAATGTGGGTGGGTCAGCTGCCAGCACCATGATAACCAATGATGCCCTAGAGCCAAGACACGTGGCGTCATTTGTTACTTTGGTGATGGCGGCCCGGTTGCCTCACCATGGCAGCACATGAATCTGATCTAGGGTTGGTGACATACAAAGCCACCCCCAGCATTTGGCTGAAAAGCAAAGTCTGCCTCCTCCTTACTGTGTGAATGGGGTGGGGGGCTTTGTGATGGGAGGACTCTGATGTGATGAGGGGACTCTGTCATGTATAGGGATAACTATGATATCATATGAAGAAGGAGCTCTGATGTGATGGGGGGACCTTGATATGATGGGAACCTCTGATGTGAAGGGGCCTCTGATGTGAAGGGGTCTCTGATGTGATGTGGGGCCTCAGATGTGATGGGGGCCTCTGAAGTGAAGGGGGCCTCTGATGTGATGTGGGGCCTCAGATGTGAAGGGGGCCTCTAATGTGATGTGGGGCCTCAGATGTGAAGGGGGCCTCTGATCTGATGGGGCCTCTGATGTGAGGGGAACCTCTGATGTGATGGGTGGCCTCTGAGGTGATGGGAGCCTCTGATGTGATGGAGGGCCTCTGATGTGATGGGAGCCTCTGATGGGATGGGGGGCTTCTGATGTGAAGTTAATTTCATAAAGGCAGTTGTGTGCATTGTCCCAGGGTCAGGTTTCCCATTGATTTGATGGGGGACCTCTGATGTAGAGGGAGGACTTTGATATGAAGAAGGAGCCCTGATATGATGGTGGGGGGGGGGGGGTCCTCTGATATAAAAGGGTAAATCTCTGATGTGATGGGGACCTCTGATGTGATGGGGACCTCTGATGTGATGGGGCCTCTGATGTGAAGGGGTCTCTGATGTGATCAGAGAATCTGATATGATGGGGGGGCCTCAGATGTGCAAGGGGCCTCTGATGTGATGAGGGCCTCTGATGTGAAGGGGCCTCTGATGTGATGGGGGGCCTCAGATGTGTAGGGAGCCTCTGATGTGATGGGGGGCCTCTTATGTGATGGGAGCCTCTGATGTGATGGAGGGCCTCTGATGTGATGGAGGGCCTCTGATGTGAAGGGGCCTCTGATGTGATGGGGGGGCTTCTGATGTGAAGTTAATTTCATAAAG
>BLSH010284851.1:771431-782013 GCA_018402905.1 Glandirana rugosa
TGTGTTGACGGAAATACTTTAATTGAAGTGTAGTCTGCTTCTGATGTGAAGTTAATTTCATAAAGGCAGTTGTGTGCATTGTCCCAGGGTCAGGTTTCCCATTCATTTGATGGGGGGCCTCTGATGTAGAGGGAGAACTTTGATGTGAAGCGGGAACCTCTGATATGAACAAGGGCTCTGATGTGAAGAGTGAGCTCTGATATAATGGGGAGACCTCTGATGAGGGGACCAGTGATGCGATGAAGGCTCACAAATATGAAACGGCAACTTTGGTGTGAAGAGGGAATCGGGGAATCTGATGTGATGGGGGCTACTGATGTGAAGTTAATTTCATCAAGACAGTTGTGTGCATCTTCTCATGCTCAGGTTTCCCATTGGTATGATGGGGGGGGGGGGGGCAGCTCTGGTGTATAGGGGGGCCCTGATGTGAAGGGGGAACCTTTGATATGAAGAGGGGCTCTCATGTGAAGAGGTGGCTCCACCATAATGGGGAGATCTCTAATGTGAAGAAGGGGCTTTGATGTAATGGGGAAATCTCGGATGTGAAGAGGGGTCACTGATGTTATGGGGCTCTCAAATATGAAAAGGTGACTTTGATGTGAAGAGAAGGGTCTGATCTGATGAGGGGCTTCTAATGTGCAGGTGAACCTCTTGTGCTTCTGATGTGAAGTGAATTTCATCAAGGGGGTTGTGTGCATTGTCCAGGCTCAGGTTTCCCATATTTATTATATTTTAGACTAAGGTGCCTCAAAAATTGTCATTGTTTTAAAGGGTGTCATGACTAAAAAAGGTTGAGAAAAGACATTCTGGGGTGGGTTCCAGACCAGCCTGTAATGTACAGTATCTCACAAAAGTGAGTACACCCCTCACATTTTTGTAAATATTTTATTCTGTCTTTTCATGTGACAACACTGAAGAAATGACACTTTGCTACAATGTAAAGTAGTGAGTGTACAGCTTGTATAACAGTGTAAAATTGCTGTCCCCTCAAAACAACTCAACACACAGCCATTAATGTCTAAACCGCTGACAACAAAAGTGAGTACACCCCTAAGTGAAAATGTTCAAATTGGGTACAATTAGCCATTTCCCTCCCTGGTGTCATGTGACTCATTAGTATTACAAGCACTCAGGTGTGAATGGGGAGCAGGTGTGTTAAATTTGGTGTTATCGCTCTCACTCTCTCATACTGGTCACTGGAAGTTCAACATGGCACCTCATGGCAAAGAACCCTCTGAGGATCTGAAAAAAAGAACTGTTGCTCTACATAAAGATGAAACTGAGCTGCAGCACGGTGGCCAAGACCATACAGTGGTTTAACAGGACAGGTTCCACTCAGAACAGGCCTCGCCATGGTCGACCAAAGAAGTTGAGTGCACATTCTCAGTGTCATATCCAGAAGTTGTCTTTGGGAAATAGACATATGAGTGCTGCCAGCATTGCTGCAGAGGTTGAAGGGATGGGGCCTGTCGGTGCTCAGACCATACACCGCACACTGCATCAAATTGGTCTGCATGTCTGTCGTCCCAGAAGGAAGCCTCTTCTAAAGATGATGCACAAGAAAGCCTGCAAACAGTTTGCTAAAGACAAGCAGACTAAGGACATGGATGACTGTGTGTACCTTTTGGTCTCTGGGAGAATTTATAGTCACCGTCAGCTTTAGAGATTCTGTGGGGCATTTTTGTACAGAACAGGATAGTTAAGGAGTCCTCCGAGTGTTCCGTTTTTCAGTTCTGACCCTCACCCCCATGTTCTATGTTCAATAAAATGAAAAAAAGACACCCCTACGCTGTCCTTCAAGCCAGTGAAAGAGTGAAGAAAACGCTATGTGCCTGGCTGTGTGTACTCTAACTGAGGGAGTAAGGCTAAGTTCACCAGCAGCATTTACAGGGGGTTGGTACAACTTAAAATGTAAAGTGCAAATAAACACAGACACAGTTTTTGACAAGTTCTATAATAAATTATTTAAAAAAAACAAAACAAAAAAAAAAAACAATGTACATTCATCTTCAATCAAATCCTCAAACGATGTAGAGCCACATCATTCATGATGCCTGCTGACCCGCTTAAAGAAAAAGACCTATCCATGATCTTTTAATACCGGTGTTCGTTCACTACAAGACAAGAAAAATAGCTAATGAGTTCCGGGGGGTACAGAGAACCCCCCCTTCTTCAGGACTACAAAATTTCATGTTTGTTTTGTAGCCCTGAAGAAGGGGAAGATGTTAGTGTAAGCTATATCCTGTGCTTTTTGTTCATAAAACGTTGCTTTTAAATGGAAAATACTGCATTGGCCACTAGATGGAGCTAAGTATTATAGGTAAATTCCTATGATACTTATCTCCACCTAGTGGCCAAGTTCGGTATTTTCCATTTTATGTCAAGGATTTACAATCAGACAGCAGATGATGTTTGTTTTTTGGGGGTTTTTTTTGCCCTATTTGCACTTCCACTGGGAGAATGGCTATGCAAATTCTGTATATATCAACCCAATAGTGTGGATCTATTTTTACAGTGCACATCTCAGGAGTTCAGCTTTAACCCATTGATGGCACACTCACCTTCTCTAAATTAGGATTCTCTGAGTCTGAGCTGATGACCAATACTTCCAGTGCCAAAAGATCCTGGGTATCTTCCTAAACATACTGTATATAGTGCATAGACACTGCATGTATCTGTTTAACAAGTATATGTCTAAAAAACATTCAGAAGTTGTCGCACTGCAGGATATAGAACATATTATTAAAGGACTTTTTGTATTTCATTTGTGTACATTAGGCCTCCAAAACACAATGCAGTCTTTTTTAATGGGACAGTGACAAATGTTAGGAGGCACCTCCTTAGAAAATATGGTGGCATGTCGCCCTCTACTGGTTGATACTTTAAGGGCTTTAGCTATATTAGATCATCAATTAGTTGAGTTTCTCCTTCCTCAATGTCCAGTTTTGAGTTTACTGGCTCTTTCATTTTTTGCAAATTACACATATAAAGGAAACACTACTTAAAGTTAAACTCCATGCAGATATAAAAGACATAAATTAATGCAGTTCTCTATTCATTAATACATCATTAATTGTATTTATTATTTCTGTGCAAGTAGAGTTAATACTGAATTTGACTTGGTATCTGATTCTTGCAGCCCACTATTCAGCATATGCAGCAGAGCTCTGACTTGGAGGGAGAAGCAGTACAAGAAGCCAATGCATTGCACTGTGGTGCTCATGTGCAAACAAGGAACATGCTCCTAGGGGGAGAGAACAGAGAGCTGAGCTCCTCAGTCTGTTGCTTTGCTTTTAACTGTCCGGTCACAGACTGGGGAAGTACAAGACTGGTAAATGCTACTAAACTCCAGCAGAAAAAAATCAGATCCCCAGCCCTGCCAGATAGGGCTGTGCTGTGTGCCATACCTGTGCAAATCTCAGGACTGGATGGAGAGAAATCCATATTCTTTGGAAGGTAAATCCGCTGTCATATACAGTATGCGTTTCTGCCCCTGTACAAATCATTAGTAAGACCTCATCTGGAATATGCAGTTCAGTTTTGGGCACCAGTTCTCAAAAAGGATATCGGGGAACTGGAGAAAGTGCAGAGAAGGGCAACCAAACTAATAAAAGGCATGGAGGAGCTCAGCTATGAGGAAAGATTAGAGGATCTGAATTTATTCTCTCTTGAGAAGAGGAGATTAAGGGGGGATATGATCAACATGTACAAGTATATAAGTGGTCCATATAGTGAACTTGGTGTGGAGTTATTTACTTTAAGGTCATCACAAAGGACAAGGGGGCACTCTTTACGTCTAGAGGAAAAAAGATTTCATCTACAAATACGGAAAGATTTCTTCACAGTAAGAGCTGTGAAAATGTGGAACTCCCCCCAGAGGTGGTTTTGGCCAGCACGGTTGATTGCTTTAAAAAAGGCCTGGATTCTTTCCTTAATGTAAATAATATAACTGGGTACTCACATTTTTAGGTAAAGTTGATCCAGGGTGAATCCGATTGCCTCTCGGGGAATCAGGAAGGAATTTTTTCCCCCGTTATAGCAAATTGGATCCATGCTTTGCTGGGGTTTTTTGCCTTCCTCTGGATCAACTGTGGGTGAAGGATTGTATATGGGATTATTTGGTTGTATATGTGTATGTGTATATATATGTATATACATTTTTTTTTTTTTTTTTTTTCGGTTGAACTGGATGGACTTGTGTCTTTTTTCAACCTGACTAACTATGTAACTATGTAACTATGCGTTTCATCTGTGTATTTAGCTCTTTGCCCGGAGTGTAGCATTAATATTTTTCATTAGAATCAATAGAGATGAAGTTATGTTTCATATTCTTACTATTTGACATGTAATTACGATCAAATTAGTAGATTATCAATGCAGATGTTTCACTCGCTTGAAAATAAGTGATCCACAGGAAATCCCGCAATTGAGGAAACCAAGAAATCCTTAGTCTAGCATTTTATCATTCTCTGCGGATTGGACAAATTTTTATTCTTATATACTGTATATACAGTTGTGCTCATAAGTTTACATACCCTGGCAGAATTTATGATTTCTTGGCCATTTTTCAGAGAATATGAATGAGAACACAAAAACATTTCTTTCACTCATGGTTAGTGTTTGGCTGAAGCAATTTATTATCAATCAACTGCGTTTACTCTTTTTAAATCATAATGACAACAGAAACTACCCAAATGACCCTGATCAAAAGTTTACATACCCCAGTTCTTAATACCGTGTATTGACCCCTTTAACATTAATGACAGCTTGAAGTCTTTTGTGGTATTTGTGGATGAGGCTTTTTATCTTCTCAGATGGTAAAGCTGCCCATTCCTCTTGGCAAAAAGCCTCCAGTTCCTGGAAATTCTTGAAACTGCGAGACATGGATGAGTGAATTTGGGGTGGAGGCACTTGACTGGCCTGACCTCAACCTGATAGAACACCTTCGGGATGAATTAGAGCGGAGATTGTGAGCCAGGCCTTCTCATCCAGCATAAGTGCCTGACCTCACAAATGGGCTTCTGGAAGAATGGTCAAACATTCCCATAGACACTCCTAAGCCTTATGGACAGCCTTCCCAGAAGAGCTGAAGCTGTTATAGCTGCAAAGGGTGGGCCAATTCAATATTGAATCCTATGGATTAAGACTGGGATGCTATTAAAGTTGATGTGCGTGTAAAGGCAAGTGTCCCAATACTTTTGGTAATATAGTGTGTATGTATATATATATATATATATATATATATATGTAGCACTAGCCCCCCCCACCCCCCGTGGATTGCAGATGCCAAGGTTCCCCACTGCTGCACAGCCAGGCACACAACTGCTTTTATCCAAACACAATGAAAAGTCTTTGAGCTTTGTTTTAAGTTTTTATTATGGGGTAACTTGGATGGGGATAGAAATGATGGGATGCCCAAGTAACATAAACAGGGACAACTTCATCCCTATTTACAGCTCCAATTGACTCTTCTCCTTTACTCTGTACAACTCCAATTGATCCCTCTTCCTTGGTCTGTACAGATCTTAGTGGTGGATACTGTCAGGGGGGGGGGGGTGTATGGATGTGAAATTGCATCCAGGTCTGCAGGCTGCTTGAGGGATGTTGCTAGGGACAAGTGGAACCCAGATTGCAAATTATTCAAGTTGAATCAGTCTAACCCAGTTTTGGCCACTACCACGTTCCCTGGAGTGTGTGGGACACTATATATTATTTTATAGTTGTTCCAGCTTTTATTCTCAGCATTACACTTGTATGTCCCCCATGCCCACGACAGGGGAGGGTTGGTGGCACCACTATTTTGGCTTCCTCTTGAGTGTTGTTCCACATTGACCTTATTTAGTAATGTTCCTCCTGAAGAAGCAGTAGATTTACGCGATACATGTAAAGGATTTACTGTTCATTGAGGATCTACTATTCCTCCTGTTTTCAATCTTGGAGGACACCAAGCATCAGTGTAACACGTGTCTAGATATTTTCCAATACACTGCTCAAACATGAAACCAGTGTGCTAATTTGTATCTGGATACACGTTTTTATATTTTCCATCAATAAAAATTCATTTTTATCTTATGTATAATCTATTCAGGGTACTGAGATTGTCCATTCATCTTTCATGGGGACTTATGGGGGAATTGCCTCCTTTTGCACCTTTTATTGTCTGCACACCTCTGATTGATTCCTTCTTTATTAACTAACAGTTTCTGTTAAATCAGCTACAGCCCCTTACAGGCTAGGAACTCTCAGCCCCCTAGTAAATAGCACCATGTGTTGTGAACTGTATCCTGGAGTACCTCCAACTACCTTGTAGACACTGATCCCAGTTCTACCAGTGCAGGAAATGCTAGCCCATCTGGCTGCTTCTCTGGAGATCTGCCAGGGAAGATTTAAGCACACTACTATCTTCCAAAGAGACCTGCTACATGTGACAGTCTCTCCCCTTGTAGGTCCCTGCACCGTGCTGTAGTACGCACACCGTCCTCTGCTTCTGCTGCCTCTCAGGTGAGACTCCTTTCAAACTTCTCCTGTTGTCAGGATTCTCCCAGGCCAGCCACCTGAGCCCCGGCCCGAGCTAAAGCCCCTCGCCCGCAGGGGTCCCTCAAGGGCATCGACAGTCCCATCTGCACTGCAGCTCCATCTTCCACCCAACTCTCCCTTCCCAGCATGCCTCATTCATATTTAAGGATTCATTTAGTCCCCTGCCAGGCCTACCTCCTGGGGATTGGCCAAGCTCCCCTAAATATGAAGAACAGCCCTCCTAGGCTCCACCCTCTAGTTTCCAGAATGTTCTCCAACGTTCCAGAACCAGGGGAAGGCATCAGAGAGCTGTCTGTTTGAGTCATGCTGCCCTGAACTCTAATAACCCTGACTCAATTCAAGACTCACTGGTTTAAGCATTAGTCAGGCTATACATTTCCCTACACTCATACTAGTAGCACATTAGAGGGTGCTACATATATATTATATCTATATATATTCATCGTTTATCTAGGACCCTTTTCAAATTTCAGCACAGAGAATGTACCAGTACACAGTACTATTCACATTGGAGGTGTAGGCAGGGGAAATAGGGATTTATAGATTTCTGTATAACTCAGACCAGCCAGTATGATGGTCAGAGGGAGAGGAGCTTCACAATAAAGCTGCATTATTTGACTATTTTCTGCCTCAATGGTCCTATAAACAGTAAGGGGTCTATTTTTAAAAAAAAAACACTGTGTGAATTCCTCTGCATAATGTGTGTAATATATTTTTTATAATATATATATATATATATATATATATATATATATATATATGTTTGTCAGCTCCATCTAGAGGCCATATTGCAGTATTTACCTGATTGCAATATTTCAGGAAAATACCACATTGTGGCCACTAGGTGAAGCTGATCATCATAGCAAATACACATATGAGACAGTTTGCAGATTATTTGTGACAACTGTGAGCATGCCCTCTTAATTCCTCCCACACACACACTTCATGAGGGTGACATCACCTATACCTTTGGGAGGCAATATAGGCTGGGGACCAGGAAAGTAGTTGGGGTTAGGGGGGAAAGAATGGTTTGTTTTTAAATGGCTTGTGTTGGGAAGGTTGGCAAAAAATGAAAAATTTTAGGTACCATAGTTTGTCATGATTTCTCAGGTGCATGCAGTTTTGAGTCTTGACATGTTTGTTATCTATTTACTTGAAGCAATCCCATCTTTTATATTTTTAAAACATGGTATTATATTGTGTTTAACTATTGGTGCATTTCTTCCCAAAAATATGCAGTTGACAAACAGCTGTGCAAATATCGTGTGTCATAAAAATTTGCCACTGCCACCATTTTATTTTCCAGGACCTCTACTTTCAGAAAATCTATCATGTTTGGCCCCAGACAAGACGTCCTCTGTCTTATTTGTTGAATAACACCCAGAGGCACTAAAGTCAAAAGACTGAGCACATACTGTGAGTGCAGGGTGTCACTGCCCCATCCACCTGAGGGGGCATCACCATGATACCCTTCATTTGCTGCAGCCACCATTTAATTTTCAGGGCCTCTGCTTCAGAAAATATATCATGTTTGGTGGGTTCTAGCAAAAAAAAAAATGCTGGTTTTACCATGTGTGTAAAAAATTATAAAATTGCCCCAGACAACATATATTTAAAGATCAAAAGGTAAGTTTTTTTAAAGCTAGTGATGCAGGTTGCATAGAATTGCAGGTTACATTAAAGGGAGCATTTAATTAATAGAGCTTTATCCAACTGTACCTCTTTTTCCCCACAAGATGTCCTCAGTCTTCTGTGTTGAATGACACCCAGAAGCACTAAAGCCAAATGACTGAGCACATACTGTGAGTGCAGGGTGTCACTGCCCTACCATGCAGGGGGCATCACCAGGGGCATTTCAACCTCAATGCAAACAAGGCATTTGCCTTCGGCAGCATTTTTCAGGAGAATGGAATCGCTCAACCCCCCCCCCCAATGATCCATGCAACATTCCCAATTGCCATTGACTTCAGGCCAGACCTGACAGCAGGCTGAGCAGAGTTGTCAATCATCCCTAGTGCAACCTGAGACCCTGCCATTGTTCCCCGCACTGTCCCTGCCTTGCGCTTAGATTCCAAAACTACTTTCCTAAATGCTCAGGAATCAGATGAGCTTACCACCACCGGGGGGGGGGGGGTTCTAATTTTCTACAGCATCCCAACTACATCACCCAAACTACATCACCCAAATGACACTTGTACTCTGAAGATGCGTGAGTGTGGGCACTGGGGGTGTATGGGGTGAGTGTGGCGGCCGGGGTGTGAGATGAGTGTGGACACCCCCCTCCCTCTCTCCCCCCCACCTCTTTACACCTCTCTCTCCCTCACCCTGCCTCTTTCTTATACCCTCTCTCTCTCTCTCAACCCCTCTGTCTCTGACCCCCTCCCTCTTTCCCCCCCTCCCTCTCTCACCCCCCTCCTCTTCCCCCCCTCTCACCCCACCTATCACTCATACCCCCAATCTCTCACCCCCTCTGTCTCTCACCCCCCTCCCTCTCTCACCCCCTCTCTCACCCCACCTCTCTCTCTTTCCTGGTCTCTCTCTCTATCATACCCCCTCTCTATCCCTCCCCGTCCCTCTCCACCCCCCCTCTTTCCCCCCACCTCTCTCCCATTCTTCTATTTCTTTTCTTTATCATGTCCCCCATCCCTCTCCCCTTCCTATTCCTATTCCTCTGGGGGTGGGAGGAGAAGCACTGTGACAGGCTAATGAGGGGTTTGGGGGGAGCTCTGTGACAGGCTTGCGGGGGGCACTGTGGCAGATCAGCAAGGGGGTGTTACTACCCCTCAATCCACCAGAGAGCCCCCATAGCCACCAGAGACCCTGTATAGCCACCAGAGACGCCGTATAGCCAGCAGAGACCCTGAATAGGCACTTGAGAAGGAAGGGGTGGGACAAATACAGCCAGCGGAGGCCACAAGGAGGAGAGGGGGCAATTTTCCAGGGGGAGCAGAGTCTGGGCAGTGACATTTGGGAATGTTCCTTTAAGCTGTTAAAGATTTCTCCAAACATTAGAAAAGTTTTTTAATATGAGTGGACTGATCCTTGATGTCTGATGCTGGAAAAATGACTTTCATATGTGAAATGATTCCAGCACAGAAGATGTTTCCGGGCATCTAAGTTATTGAGGTGGCCCCAGGCAAAAATTATAAGGAGCTAAAATATTCAGATATATTCCCTTTTAGGAACAATGTGAAATATCTCCGTAGGTGATACAGAAGATGCATTAGTGGCAGTAGAAGAGCTCTTAATAATAAATTACTCTCCAAGAAATAGACATATCAGTAATACAATGATATCTTATATTAAAGCTGAGCACTGGCCTGGCCTACAGTCTTGTACAGTTGTACCGGTTCCTCTCCTGTACTGAAATGACTTACTCTGATTTCACTGCACACTGTGAGCTTCTCACAATGTGCTTTAAAAACTGCAGCAAGACAGAAAGAGCCAGCTTCATTCGCTAGCATGAGGATGTCCAGAATCATCTCTCACTTTCCTCCCCAGCCTGACTGTTCCCAGGCCACCTCTTTCATTCACTGGATTTCAGCACTTTCAATCATAGAGGTTCAGTTGTCACCTAGGGTGGTCTGCTTGCAAATACAATCTGCTTAGAAACACCTATACCTCTAGACCAGGGGTCTCCACACCTTATAAGCAAAGGGCCAGTTTACTGTCCTTCAAACTTTAGGGGGGCCAGACTTTGGCCAGTGGAAGAAGAAAATGTCCTAGTGTCAGTGGGATTAAACAATGCCCCATCATTGGTATCAGTGGGAGCAAGAGTGCCCCATTGTTGGTGTCAGTGAAAGGAACTGTGCTCCATCATTGGTACCCGTCGAACAATAGTGGCCAATTGTTGGTGTCAGTGGAAGAATAGTGGTCCATCATTGGTATCAGTGGGAGGAATAGAGCCCCATCATTGGTATCAGTGGGAGGAATAGTGCCCCATCATTAATGTCAGCGGGAGGAATAGTGCCCCATCATTGGTGTCAGTGGGAGGAATAGTGCCCCATCATTGGTGTCAGTGGGAGGAGTGCCCCATCATTGGTGT
>BLSH010284851.1:789774-807026 GCA_018402905.1 Glandirana rugosa
GGAGACGTAACACATTTTTCCGGACATACGTATATAAGAGGGGAGTACGTGTCAGATGGACCCCTTTCGGTCGATTGTGTCCGTCCCATCAGGAGGACGTGTACGAGTCAACCCGGAAAATAAGACCTCTCTTGTAAAGGAACATAAGTCTCGATCGGTCCAGTGTACTATAACTGTAGTGTGTACACCCACACATATGTCCGACATCACCTTTAGAAGAGGATGGACTTGTGTGTCGAGACCTCTTTGACACGTCAAATAGTATATTTGCACCATATGTCTAGTCGGTTGTGTTGATTCTTCACAAAAAATTACAGTTTTATATCTTTATGTTTAAAGCCTGAAATGTGGCAAAAGGTTGCAAAGTTCAAAGGGGGCCGAATACTTTCGCAAGGCACTGTACCTTGTTGGCTGATCTGTATACCACGTTTATATGATAAACTGCACAGTTTCTCCAGAGCTGTGTGTTCAGGTAGGAGAAGATTTCCACTACAGCCTGTATACACACCCACATGTGTGATGTCAATATCATGTGACCTGGCTAGCTCTGAATACAAGGAAATGTTCTCTCCAGAATAAAAGGCCCAACTGAGCATGTGCAGGAGGACTACCCTGCCTGTGTTAGCTGGCTTTCCCCAGGTAGACTGTGCATGAGGGGAGAATATATGCATACAGGCCTTTTTACACAATGCAGAGGATTAACCCCTTAAGTTCCGCAGTGAGTATAACAAGCATGCTACACTGCATATACAGACAGATTTTACTGTTGTGGGTTTAGTAACACTTTAATTGTAGAAATAACTTTAGAAATTGCAAAACAGCAATTACAGATCCCGGTATGTGCAGTTCCCCAGATACAAAAGTCATCGGATTTATTTGTGTTTTTGTTTTCACTGCACAGATGCTCCATACCCCACGTGTGCCTCTATAGGAATCATTTATAGAAGAATACCCAGAACAAAGCGGCATTGGCCTCCCCAGCTTATCAGCTTCTGCAGGGAGCCGCGATCTCCGCTGGCTGTGACTCACTACTTAATGCGAGCGGAGAGAAGCGACATTTGTGTGCTAATAGGTAGGGCATCACCCCAGAGACCGCCGACGCCAATACACAATGTTCCCAGGACGGAGATTAGGGATGTTTGTTTCACCGGCTGCCTGAGAGCGGCTCCCTGACTCCGCCGTGAACAGATAAAATCTGCAGACTTGCCAGGTACATCCATCTCATAGCGCTGGAGAGAGGAGAACATTCAAACGAGATCAAGAGAGCTGGGATCTCACATCGCTGGGAAGTTAAAAAAAAAAATTGCTCTTTTTCTGAACTTCAGGCAAACAGAGAAAATACAGTGAGGGAAAAAAAAGTATTTGATCACCTGCTGATTTTGTACGTTCGCCCACTGACAAAGTAATGATCGGTCTATAATTGTAAGGCTCCATGCACACTGTATCTGATAAACAACCGTTTTTGGTCGTTTTGCCGTTTTTTTTAACAGCCCAAAAACGCCACTTTATGTTATCCTATGTGTCCATGCACACATGGACGTTAATTGTCGTTTATCAGCAGTGGCGTTTTTGGGCTGTTATCTGAACGCCCTGAATTGGCGTTCAAAAGTCGTTTCAAAAAACGCTGGACGCCGATAAACGCTCATAAACGCCGGTAAACTGCTATTTATCAGCGTCCTGCATTTTTTGCAGTCAATGGAAGCTAATGAAGAAAAAAAAATGCCCAAAAACGCAGATAAATGCTGATAACCGCCAGTAAACGCTGCTTACAAAACGCTGCAAAAGAACGTTTTGTAAGCAGCGTCTCCTGCCCGACACCGAGAGAGCCCAGATAGCGTGCAGTGTGCATGGAGCCTAATGGTCGGTTTATTTTAACAATGAGAGACAAAATAACAAACAAAAATATCCAGAAAAATGCATTTTAACCACTTCCTTACTGGGCACTTAAACCCCCCTCCTGCCCAGACCAATTTTCAGGTTTCAGCGCTGTCGCATTTTGAATGACAATTGCGCGGTCGTGCGACGTTGTACCCAAATAAAATTGATGTCCTTTTTTCCCCACAAATAGAGCTTTCTTTTGGTGGTATTTGATCACCTCTGCGGTTTTTATTTTTTGCGCTATGAACAAAACCAAGAGCGACAATTTTGAAAAAAGAACAATATTTTTTACTTTTTGCTCTAATAAATATCCCAAAATAAAAAAAATAAAAAAATATTTATTGGGTTTGGCCGATTTATATTCTTCTACATATTTTTGGTAAAAAAAATCGCAATCGGCGTTTATTGATTGCTTTGCGCAAAAGTTATCGCGTCTACAAACTATGGGAATTGATTTATGGCGTTTTTATTATTATTATTTTTTTTACTAGTAATGGCGGCGATCTGCGATTTTTATCGGGACTTTGATATCCGGGCGGACATGTCGGTCATTTTTGACACTTTTTTGGGACCAATGACATTTATTCAGCGATCAGAAATTTAAATGTCCACTGATTACTGTATAAATGTCATTGGCAGTGAAGGGGTTAACCAGCAGGGGGCAGTGAAGGGGTTAACAATGTTCCCTGGGTGTGTTCTAACTGTGGGGGGGATGGGGCTGGTCGGGACATAACAGATCTAACTGATCCCAGTGACAGGGATCAGTAGATCTGTTTGTCCCCTGTCACAGAACGGGGAACCGCCGTGTTTACATCGGCGGTTCCCCGTTCTACTGCTCTGTAAGGCGACCGCGGGTCAGGAGCGGACATCGAGTCCGCCCGACCCGCGGGCACGCCCACGCAGCGTGCGGCGGCGGCACGCGCGCACCGCCGCTGCCGCCCAGTGCGCGCAGGGGGCGTGTAAAGGGGCGGACGTCCATGGACGTCCACCCGGATTTTCAGGTCCGCGCTGTTGACGTCTTTTGTCAATAGCGCGGACCTGTACAGGTTAAAAAGTTTTAAATTGATTTTCATTTTAATGAGTGAAATAAGTATTTGATCCCCTATCAATCAGCAAGATTTCTGGCTCCCAGGTGTCTTCTATACAGGCAACGAGCTGAGATCAGGAGCACTCTCTTAAAGGGAGTGCTCCTAATCTCAGCTTGTTACCTGTAAAAAAGAAGCAATCAATCAATCAGATTCCAATCTCTCACATGGTTTCCTCACCACTCCATGGTAGTGCTGAACCACTTCTGTCCAGCGCGGGCTCTGTCTGTCCGGGTTGTTGCCGCTATATACGCCCCCAAAGCTCCCGAGGTGATGTCCCCGGCTGGCATGCGGTCTCCAGCGTGGGTGCCTCACTCCCAGCATCATGGTGTTTGTGTAAGTTCTACCCTAGAGGGATATCTACCATCTGTTTTTTGAAACATTCTGAACCATATCTGATCATTTTGATTTTATATACATATTCATTTTCTATTTTAGATAGGCTTGCTCCTGAAGAGTGATAGTAAATCATGAAACGCGTAGCGCTAGTACTGTCCTAATCTAAACCAGTTAGGCTTTTTCAAAAATAACCAATGGTTTTCAACTGTTTACATGACCAAATTTGTTTTGTTTTGCCTCAATGTTCAATATATTGTACTACTGATGACCTGTCATGGGAATGATGTTATTGTATGTGTGCTTATATGAAGTTTTATTCAAATATGAATGAATATAGTGTTATCTAGTCATTATTATAGAGAATGGTCTTGAACTTAATACATATATTTATGAATTGACAAATAAATTAAACTATTTTTACACTCCAATATTTATTCATTTACCATTGCGCGCTTCATTTAAAGTCCCAACCTCCTGCCTTTTATTTGTATACAATTGATATGGATGGAGGCATAGGATCCTACCAACCCATGCCTCATATAAAGTCCCACAAACCCTTACCCCCTTAGTAATGGTAGGCTTATTTTAACAGTGAGAGACAAAATAACAACACAAATATATAGAAAACCTAATTTCAAAAACGTTATTAATTAATTTTCATTTTAAAGTGTGAAATAAGTATTTAATCCCCTATCAATCAGAAAGATTTCTGGCTCCCAGGTGTCTTCTATAGAGGTAACGAGCATTCTCTTAAAGGGAGTGCTCCTAATCTCAGCTTGTTACCTGTAAAAAAGAAGCAATCAATCAACCAGATTCCAATCTCTCCACCATGGCCAAGACCAAAGAGCTGTCCAAGGATGTCAGGGAGAAGATTGTAGACCTACACAAGGCTGGAATGGGCTACAAGACCATCGCCAAGCAGCTTGGTGAGAGGGTGACAACAGTTGGTGCGATTATTCGCAAATGGAAGAAACACAAAATAACTGTCAATCTCCCTGGGTCTGGGGCTCCATGCAAGATCTCACCTCGTATAGTTTACTACGAATCTTGCCAATGATTTCAAGGCAACTGGGACTGCCGCTGGGACGGCAGTGAAGGACTGAAATGCTGCAGAGCCCATAAGTTCCCCCTTGTGGGCGCTGAAAAAGAAAGAAAGCTCATGTACAGCCCATCTGAAGTTTGCTAATGAACATCTGAATGATTCAGAGGAGAACTGGGTGAAAGTGTTGTGGTCAGAGGAGACCAAAATCAGGCTCTTTGGCATCAACTCGCCATGTTTGGAGGAGTAGGAATGCTGCCTATGGCCCCAAGAACACCCCCCATCAAACATGGAGGTGGAAACATTATGCTTTGGGGGTTTTTTTCTACTAAGGTGACAGGACAACTTCACCGCATCAAAGGGACGATGGACAGGGCCATGTACCAACAAATCTTGGGTGAGATCTTCCTTCCCTCAGCCAGGGCATTGAAAATGGGCCCTGGATGGGTATTCCAACATGATAATGACCCAAAACACACAGCCAAAGCAACAAAGGAATGGCTCAAGAAGAAGCACATTAAGGTCCTGGAGTGACCCCGCCAGTCCCCAGACCTTAATCCCATAGAAAATATGTGGAGGGAGCCGAAGGTTTGAGTTACGTCAGCCTAAAAACCTTAATGACTTGAAGAGGATCTGCAAAAAGGAGTGGGAAAATCCCTCCGGAGATGTGTGCAAACCTGATGGCCAACTACAAGAAATGTCTGACCCCTGTGATTGCCAATAAGGGTTTTGCCACCAAGTACTAAGTCGTGTTTTGCGCAGGGGTCAAATACTTATTTCACTCATTAAATTGCAAATCAATTTATAACTTTTTTACAATGCGTTTTTCTGGATATTTTTGTTGCTATTCTCTCTCTCATTGTTAAAATAAACCTACCATTAAAATTTTAGATAGATCATTTCTTTGTCAATGGGCAAACATACGAAATCAGCAGGGGATCAAATACTTTTTTCTTGCACTGTATATACTAGTGCATCTAATAAAATTAGGATATCATCAAAAAGTTCATTTATTTCAGTAATTCAAATCAAAAAGTGAAATTCATATATTTTATATAGATGTGTTACACACAGAGTGATGTATGTCAGGCATTTATTTTGTTTAAGTTTCATGATTATGGCTTACAGCTAGTGAAAACCCAAATTTCAGTATCTCAGAAAATTTGAATATCACATAAGGGCCAATAACAAAAAGAAATTTTAATACAGAAATATTGGCTTACCGAAAAGTATGTCTATGTACAGTATAGTATAGTATGCACTCAGTGCTTGGTCAGGGATCCTTTTACATGAATTACTGCATCAATGCGGTGTGGCATGGAGGCGATCAGCCGGTGCCACTGCTGAAGTCTTATTGAAGCCCAGGTTGCTTTGATAGTGACCTTCAGCCTGTCTGCATTGTTGGGTGTGGTGTCTCTCATCTTTCACTTGACAATACCCCACATATTCTCTATGGGGTTTAGGTCAGGTGAGTTTGCTGGCCAATCAAGCACAGTGATACCATGATCATTAAATCAGGTATTGGTACTTTTGGCAGTGTGGGCAGTGCCAAGTCCTGCTGGAAAATGAAATCAGCATCTCCATAAAGCTGGTGAGCAGAGGGAAGCATGAAGTGCTCTAGACCTTCCTGGTAGAGTGCTGTGCTGACTTTGGACTTGAAAACACAGTGGACCAACACCAGCAGATGACATTGTACCCCAAATCATCATTGACTGTGGAAATTGTGCATTTCATATGCAAATCAAGGTCCCAGAGTCTGGAAGAAGAGAGGAGGGGCACAGAATCCAAGTTGCATGAGGTTGTGAAGTTTTCACAGTCAATGATGATTTGGGGAGCCATATCATCTTCTGGTGTTGGTCCACTGTGTTATATCAAGTACAAAGTCAGCACAGCCCTCTACAGTGGGAACAGTGTTGTCTGCAAATAACACAGAGTCAGAGCCTGTATCAGTTCTTAAGGAGACAATAACATGAGCGCTTCAAAGTATGATTTGGGCCCCAACGAGCTGGCCAGCAGAAAAGGGGCAATTATAGTACAGACTGCTGGACTGCCACGGTGGTGTAGTACCCCCTAGTTAGAATTGCCCCAGTATAGGGCTTAATAGAACTTGCTCTTTACACCTATTGAGTGTTTCCGTTACAGTATATCTATTTCTATTGTTAACTTATTGCCATATACAGCATATGTACAGTACATTTTCCTTACTGTGTTATTGCTGTTGATTCATATCTCTTTTACCATACTATCTATCCATCCGATTGAAATATTCCCCACCCAGCCAGGTGTGTCAGAGTGTATGGTGCTATTTGCAGAGTCATGGGCATAGGGGTAAGGGAACCCAACACATCCGTAGGCTTCTTCAAGGGTCAGCTCTACACGTGGCCTAGAGAGTCACCATCAATCCTGCTGCTGCCACCAAATGGTGTAAGGAGGGACTCCTGGATAGAATAACAGATCTGCCAAGAAGTGACAGCTTTAGCTCCTGACCAGTAAGTGTTCATACTGGATATATAAATGGATCAAGCCAACTCTCACACCTATGCAGTGCAGGAGAGGAATTCCTGCCCGTTTCCAGGGGGATCGTCTACAGTTGACTAACGATATTGAGGCTCGTCTGATTAGGCTCAGAGTGCCTGGCACCAACCCAGAGAGCTCAAGACAGGCAAGGGACTTCTCTACCAGTACCTGTGGATAGATAGGGCCAGAATTCATTGCCACTCTGGGGGAATTCATGGAAAAGTGCCAGAAGAGTAGTCCAGTATACACTGAGGTTGAGTACCAAAAATTGAGGACCTTTTTGGGGAACAAGCCAGTACCTGCCATTGAGGGGTGCTTCGAGGAGTAGCTGGAGCAAGCCATGCAAGCACTGTATTAATTAGGACATTCCTGAGGCTCAGCAAAAACAGTGTATCACAAAACCAAAGAAATTGCCCAGCTCAACTGGTTTCTTTGGTTTTTGTTTTATTTGTTGTACTTCCATGTGCTCCTTGCTGTGAAAGCCAATTATAGGTGGGGGCAGTGGCCATTTGTTTGTTACTGGTGGGGAGGGGACACACTGGACACCTTTGCTGCCATTGTGCTATGTGCTGGGTGTCTAGTGTGCCCCTATACCTTTAAGGAGTTGTGGGCTACCTTCAGGCTCACCTGCCCTTTATCTATCCATTAGAATGCATTTGCTTTTACTACTTCTCATAAATTTAGAAGTTAGGACTGCAGATAATAATGGGGTGCATTGGAGTGGCTCTGCAGCTTATGCATGTATTTGCAAATGTGTGCTAACTAAACCCATGTTTTTAATGCAAACTGTTAGACCGGATACTTTGGTTGGTAGCAGGCTGGCTGGTGAGTTGATCTGGGAATTTTCTTTGGTTTTGTTTTGCATGTATTGCCCTTCCATGTGCTCCTTGCTATGAAGACCAGTTATAGGTGGGGGCAGTGGCCAATTGTTTGTTACGGAAGTTCAAGAGTTAAGTTAAGTGCACGTGTGGAGCCCGAGCAAAGTGCATGGCGGGGCCCACTCCACTACTGGAAATGGTAGTGGAAAATGCTGGACAGGTGGATGTGCACAAGGCTCTGTGTATCCCTCCTAAATGCAGATCCAAGAGAAGGTGTACATTGTCATGGGGACCCAAGAGTTAACTGAACAGTTGCAATGCAAGTGTACATGGTGTACATTAATCTCTAAGAGTAGAGGTCCGCCTTAAGGTCGAGTGTCCCCCTACAGCAGCCTCAGCCTTGTCCCAGGGCATTTATGAAAATGGCACAAAGCAAAGGTTCCCCATGTGTAGTAAAGTGACCTGGTATAAGGTACCTACATTCCAGGAGTAGGCTTCTCATGTGACCTTTGCTTGGCACCCAACAAGGAGGGAAACAAGGAGAACGTGATAAACAACTACCACCTGCCTACCCAATCTCCCTTGTACAGATGGATGAAGTTTGACAGTGACAGGTTTTAAGGTGAGCTCAGTCCTTAAACCACATCATGATTCAACTGAAAACCTAATGGGGATGGTGAAATCTTAAGGTACCCTGAATCAGAACCATGCAAAACGATAAAGCTTTGTTGGAGAAGAAAAAGAAGAGTCTATGGTCAGAGTCTATTGCAGGAGTCAGGGTGGCTAGTGCAGTCACTGACGACCCAGAGATGAAGCTTCTGAAAACTCAGGTAACTCAGATGATGGAAATGATGACTCTACTGGCAACCAAAATCACTTTGACTGGCAAGGTTGTTCCAGGGTGTGGTCAGTCTTTAACACCTATGGCTGTTCCTGCTGAGGAACTGAAGAGTCAAGTGATTTGCTTCAACTGCAGAAGAGTGGGACAATACAGACAAAAAGGCACAAGCCCACAAAAGTCCAAAAGATTGCACCAGGAGTCATCTGGGTACCCAAATACAACTTCTAGCTCAGTCTAGAAACAAATGACAGTGGAAGTCTTCAACAGCCCCCCACCCCATGCCATTTTTGAGCAAAACAACTCTATTTCTTTGGCCTTCTGGTATTCTATCCAAAGAAAGCAAAACACACCAACCTCCTAAAATTCAGCCAATACATCAACAAATGAATCAGTGAGTTGGGAAGGGAGCTCAAGTGCAAACCACTGAATCTGTGGGCCCAGCTTCTTCAAGAAATATTCCAGACAAGCAGGTAGGCCCTTCTTCCACTGTGCCAGTACAAGTGGAAGGTATCTACACTAAGGCCCTTCTGCATTCAGGTGCACAGTCTGCTATACTGGGACATCTATGATAAACATCTAAAGCACTTACCCCCACAGAAGCTGTAAAATCTGGAAATTTTGGGCATTGGAGTTGAATACCTTATGAAAGATATCTGCCGATCAGATTAGTATTCGACCCCTCTGTGGTTGGGCAATCAGAAACATTAAAAGCCTTAGTCATTTTAGGTCCACATCCCTCTGGGGCTACCAGGAGTTTCAAGATAGGGATGAATACAGATTACTGATTCCCCTCATCAGAGAGTGACCCAGCAACTGAGGGCGTGCTATGGCAGGTTTATCAGCGCCTGGTGCAAGAGCAAAAACCCCCAGGAGAAAGAATAGGAAAACTTTGGATGCTGGGACCAGCCAGAGCCTGGCTTTGTCCTGGAAGGCGATCCATATGAAAAGAACACTGCTGTGAAGCTGATCCCTGAAGTAGCATTGACCAAGGCCTTGCAACAAAACCATGGGAGAATTCCCATCAGTGTGGCAACAGTACAGACTCTCCAGTGAAGTTATGAGCCGCCGGAATGCTGATAGGGCAGGTGAATAGAGCTACCCAAGCCTCACCATCTGATTTGGTAGGGGGAACAACAGAACAGTTTCCACTAAAGAGGTTTTACCCGAAGAATACCCTGAGCACACATGAATGGATGAAAAGGGCCAAAGTCCAACTTTAGAGATGGCAGATGTTCTCCAAGAATTATTTTTTATGGGGGGGGGGGGGGGGTGGGTGTGTGCACTGGATTCACCTTTAGGAAGTTAGGAAGGCAAGCCTTTTAGAAAGAGGTCTCGACAGAATCCCCTAGGCCTAGGTGATTTGGACGATCTCCGAGAGCAGTTAGCTGCATCTCTCCTTTCCACCAGTGAATGAGCTGAATGGGAAGAAGAAGACCGTACTTGAGTGGGAGCTCTGCACTGCTGCTTACTGATCACAGGAGGTCACCTGCTTGGCATGGGTGCTATTTAAAGGCCGCTTTGCATTTTCTCAGTGAATGCAAAGTGTTTCTTAATTGGATGAGGTGGAGATTGTGACATTACCGCCTTGCCTCTCCACCTCATCCAATCAGAGAATGCTTTGCATCCATTGACAAAATCCAAAGTAATCTCTGAACAGTGCCCGTACCAAGCAGTTGACCTCCTGTGTTCACAATACAGCAGGGAAGACAGTTGGCGCAGGACATGGACACAAGAGGAGATCATTGAAGTAGCGGTGACTACTACAGTGATTTCCAGCTTCCAAGGGGATCCCACTGGTATGGTATATGCATACTTACATTGGTCCAACCTGGTCCAATATAGCTATGTACAATTACCTGGAATTCTAGGGTTTTAGGGTTCAGGTTGGGTTAAGTGCTGTCAAGTTAAGGGTTAGGTGGAGCGTATGAGTCAGAGGTACGACAGACAGAGGGACAGAGTGAGAAAAAAAAAACACACAGATGAATAAAGTTTGATGGGAAAAAAATTGGCATAATTCTGAATCTGTGGGAAAGTGATTTGTATAACCCGGATGTGCTGTCTGAGGTCATCTAGTGATTCCCTGTGTAGCAGTGAAGGCTCACCATGATTTGTGCTAAGAGCATCCATACTCATCTCATTTCCTCTTGGGCAGCCATTGATTTTCTCCATGCCAGGTTCCCAGGAGAGTGTGGCTCCGTGACACAACACAGCTGTTCCATACTGACATAATAACCTCCATCATCTCATCATAAAACATGAGTCATCCTCACATCCCGCAATGACCACCAACATCCATTAGGAGGAAAGTTCCTGCATATTATTTAATAGGTGGATAACAAGCTGGTAATTGGGTGCATTAAGCAGAAATTAGAGAGTTCCTGTACATTTCACTGATTTCATGACGAGTCTTCAAGGAGAAGAAAAAAAAAATGTATAGTTTGTACTGGAGAGCTCAAATCCAAACAAATTAAATTATAGATCTGGAAAAGGCATGGGGTTGATTTACTAAAGGCAAATAGACAGCACACTTTGCAAGTGCCATTGCTCCAGAGCTTAGTAAATGAGGTAAAGCTTCACTTTGCAAAGATCCAATCACATGCAAGGAAAATAAAAAAAATAGCATTTGTGTTGGCAGATGATTGGATGATGGAAGTCAGCAGAGCTCCCCCTCATTTGTTAAAGCGGAGTTCCATCCAAAAATGGAACTTCCACTCTAAAGGAAGGTGACCCCCTGACATGCCACAATTGGCATGTCATTTTTTTTGGGGGGTGCAGTGCGCACCCGGCTTTGAAGCCAAAGCCGGGCGCCCACACTTATGATGCTGGCGCCGCCGAGAGGAGGGGGAGAGGGGAGAGCCTTCGGATGGCCGCATTGCTGGAGCCTGGGACAGGTAAGTGTCCAATTGTTAAAAGTCAGTAGCTACACTTTTTGTGGGTGGAACTCCGCTTTAAGCTCTGGAGCAACTGCATTTGCAGAGTGCACAGTCTATTTTCAGCCCCAGTGTTAAAAGCAAACTCAGACAATTTATTTATTTTTTTGGACAGAGCAGGGGATTTGTTGCTGCTTGTGGCCTCATTGGGGAGATTTACCCTTACTTCATGTTGGGACAGGAAAAGACGGGAAATCTCTCCAAATGGAACACAAAAACGAATAGGAACACGTTTTTGGCTGTAATTGGGCTTTAAAGTGGCTGTAAACCCACTTACTCCGAATGAAGTGACTGGCTTCAGGTGATACACAGAGATTAAGCAAACCCTCCTACAAATGTTGTACCTGTTTATCTGTAGCCCATGTCACCCATTGAGCATTTTTGGGATGCTCTGGATCGGCGTATATGACAGCGTGTTCCAGTTCCTGCCAATATCCAGCAATTTTGCACAGGCATTGAAGCGGAACGGACCAACATTTCACAGGCCACAATCAACAACCTGATCAACTCTATGAAAAGGAGATGTGAGGCAAATGGTGGTCACACCAGATACTGACTGACTTTCGGACCCCCCCAATACAGTAAAACTGCACATTTTAGAGTAGCCTTTTACTGTGGCCAGCCTAAGGCACACCTGTGCAATAATGATGCTGTCTAATCAGCATCTTGATATGCCACACCTGTGAAGTGGATGGATTATCTCAGCAAAGGAGAAGCGCTCACTAACACAGATTAATCCTAGGTTCACATTGATACGATTTGCCATGTGATTTAAAAGATCAAATCGCATGACAGGTCGCAGCATATTGGCAGCAATGGCACTGTTCCAAATTGGTGCGACACAGATTTTTCAGCGCTGCACCGATTTGCAAAAGTAGTTCCTGCACCACTTTTGCCAATTTCAGGTGCAACTTCAATAGACATCTATGGATGAAGCCACACTGATGTCTAATAAGTAGCACCTGTAATCGCGCCGACCTTGCTACTCTGAAATCGCGCTACTTCAAGTGAAGGAGCAGCGATTTCAAAGTGGCATCAGTCATGTGAACCAGGGCTTAGACAGATTTATGAACCGCATTTGAGAGAAATAGTCCTTTTGTGTACATAGAAAAAGTCATAGATCTTTGAGTTCAGCTCATGATAAATAGGGGCAAACACAAAAGCATTGCGTTTATAATTTTGCTCAGTGTATACCATAGATTGTAGACTCTATAAACCTTCAACTAAATAATATACACTCATTTATGTAATTTTTAACCGAAGAAATGTAGTAGAATATATTTTGGTCGAAATTTATGAGGAAAGATTTTTTGTTTGTAAAATTGTATAACCGAAACAAAGAAAGATGTGTTTTTGTTTTTTCCAAAATTTTAATTTTTGCATTTGTTTAGCAAAAAATAAAAACTGCAGAGGTGACCAAATACCGCCAAAAGAAAGCTCAATCTGTGTGAAAAAAATTATATAAATGTAATTTGCGTTCAGTATTGCAAGACCGCGCAATTGCCAGTTAAAGTAGCGTAGTGCTGAATAGCAAAACATGCCCTGGTCATGAAGGGGGTAAAATCTTCTGGTGTTTAACCGGTTCCACACCGCGCGCAGTATATTTACTGTAAAAAGGTGGCGATTCGCGCAGGCGCAGCTAGGGGACGAGCGTGCGCCGCGGCGGTGCATTCTCATGCCCGACACACTCCGATGTCCGCCGGCGAGCTGCGATGAGCTGCGATGAGCTGCCACAGGCAAAGAACGGGGAACCACTGATGTAAACACGGCGGTTCCCCGCTCTGTTAGTGGGGGCATGGGAGATCTACTGATCCCTGTCACTGGGATCAGTTAGATCTCTTATGCCCATGGTAGCCCAGCCCCCCGCCCCACAGTTAGAACACGCCCAGGGAACACTGTTAACCCCTAGATCTCCCCCTTCACTGCCAATGACATTTATACAGTAATCAGTGGACATTTAAATTTCTGATCGCTGTATAAATGTCATTGGTCCCAAAAAAGTGTCAAAAATGTCCGACATGTCCGCCCCAATATCGCAGTACCGATAAAAAAAAAAATTGCAGATCGCCGCCATTACTAGTAAAAAATAAAATAAAAACCCCAGAAATGAATTCTCATCGTCCGTAAACACAGCCACTTTTGCGCAAACCAATCAATAAACGCCGATTGCGATTTTTTTTTACCAAAAATATGAGGAAGAATATAAATCGGTCAAAACCGATGAAAAAAATGTTTTTGTATAATTTTTTTGGGATTTGAATTTTAGCAAAAAGTAAGAAATATTGTTTTTTTTTTTTCCAAAATTGTCGCTCTTTGTTTATAGCGGTGATCAGAAATGACGCAGAGCTGATCAAATACCACCAAAAGAAAGCTCTATTTGTGGAAAAAAAAGGACACAAATTTCGTTTGGGCACAAAGTTGCACGACTGCGCAATTGTCAGTTAGTGACGCAGTGACGAATCGCAAAAAGTGCTCTGGTCAGAAAGGGGGTAAAACTTCCCAGGGCTGAAGTGGTTGAAAATGAAAAATTCCTTAAAATGACCTGCCTAGGACAGTCAGGCACATCTGTACAATGTATAGCAGCCTTTTCCAACCTTTTCAACACCAAGGAACCAGTGGCGGCTGGTGAAGTTTTAAGATGGTGGGGCGCCAGACCCCGCCCTTCCTTTTTGCCCCATCCCACTTCTTAGAAGCCACACCCCTTATAGGCTCCACCCACTCTGTACACAATGTACAGTATAACTCAGCTGTCAGTCTTAATTCTCAATAAAATATTGCTGGCTCATTCATCCATTAAATCCCAAAGGTAAAGAATTACATGAGGTGCGAGGTCTGCACAGGAACTCAGCACAGACTGGTATTATGTGGGTTTTCATGTATGTGCTATGCCATCAAGCTCCATCCTAATTCCTTATTTTATAATAGGAACGCTGGAAATCCTCCACTAACCCCTGACACATGGTGAGCCATAGAAATGTCCCTGGTTTTTGGAACTGAGCAGCTTCACTAACAAAAATCTTCATTATCTGTCAAAAAAAAAGTTCAAAATGTAATTATAAAATCAGGTGCTTTAAGATGGCATTCATTGGAAAGCAGTTATTGTAGAGGAATTGTCATGACTATACATTCCTCTTGTTCTGATGTTTGATGCTGAGATACACAGAGGCTGAGCACAGGCAGCTTCAACCAACACAGCAACTCCACTGCTGGGGACTTGTTGGTCCCTGCATTGTAAGTCATGAATCATTGCTTACAATGCACTGAATGCAGGGATGAAGAAGTCACCAGGAGTGTTGTTGCTGTTTTGGTTGAAGCTGCCTGTTAAACAGTAAAGTATGAAGAGGGTGTGCGGTGCTGCTGAGCTCTGTGGTTCCCCAATGTCAGCAGACTAATTGCAGATCAATTACTGCCTGTGTATCCCTGAGAACTCCCTGTGATTTACATGCTGGCTCAGAGTTCTTATCCTACTGCTGAGCTTTGGAAGGGACCTGTTCAGCCTTATCTGTTATCTATGGATGCAGACTAATCACTGCCTGTGTATTGCTGGGAGCTCCCTGTCATGTATGGACAGAGATCTGACCTTGCAGGCATTGCTGTGCTTGGATACCTCGATTTCCCATGTCCTCTCCCTCTGCTCTGCACAGGATGGTGGGTGGGGGAAGGATCCCTGTGGAGAGTGGAAACACTGCTGGAGGTAGAGACTAAGTGTTGGAGTGCGACTTGTGGAGGGGGGACCTGGCTAGACAGCAGGCTAGAATGTGTAACTGCAGACAGAGAAAATCTTGGCTCCCCCCCAGGCAGAGACCAAATGGACTAGGCAGTTTAAGGTCTGCAGATTTAGACGTCCTAAAAAGCTCCTATTCTCAGAATGAAATGTTGGAAAGCAGCCAATGAGGGTGGAGAATTCATTTTACTGTGTTCTAGATAGGGTTTTTTAATGAGATTTGGGACGTTTGCCCTGTTACTAGGTAGATTACACTTCTCTTTCTTATCTAATCTGTCTATTCTAGCAATTAGCAACAGAAGCACAGCTAGAGAGAAATTCCAAAGATTTTTTTTTCTTTGGAGTTTCTCTCTAGCTGTGCTGCTGTTGGTTAATAATTATAGTTCATTTTTATTTTTATTTCTTACTTATTTTTTTGGTGGGGCACCGCCCGTACAGCCCTTATGGACGAGCCTCCACTGCAAGGAACCCTTGAAATAATTCTCCGGTCTCGGGGAACCCCTGCTAAACATTAAAAATCTACAACTCATGATACATTAGTGTGATGGTCAATGGGAAGAATTGCCCATTACAGATGGCTAAAAAGATCAATGATGTCATTGGGAATTTATCTGAGAGGTAGAAATTGACCATTGCTCAAGGAACCCCTAGAAACCTCTGGAGGAACCCTAGGGTTTCATGGAACTTCGGTTGAGACACCCTAATCTATACAGCCTACAATGACATTTTGAAAAAAGTGTGACAACTCCCAGCCGCTTTGTTTGGTTTGTAAACAAAGCAACCAGAGATTAACCACTTCAGCCCTGGAAAGTTTACCCCCCTTCATGACCAGGCCATTTTTTGCGAGACAGCAATGCGTTACTTTAACTGACAATTGCACGGTCGTGCAGCATTGTACCCAAATAAAATTGATGTCCTTTTTTCCCCACAAATAGAGGTTTTTTTTGGTGGTATTTGATCACCACTGCGGTTTTTATTTTTTGCACTATAAACATTAAAAAAAACAATTTTTTTTACTTTCTGCTATAAAACACATCCAATAAAAAATGTATAAAATCGAATTTCTCTTCCGTTCACTGACAGACGCAGCCTTCTTATGACACATGGGTTATGCTCATCCTACAAAAGTATAGGTTGGCCCCTCCCAGGGGGCCGTCCTCACCTTAGCATATAATCCCCCTGCTCTGTATAGCACATCAGTTTTTATTTGCCTAGTGCAAGGAGTAGACCTGGTTCCCTATGGGAGCAGCGGTCTCCTTGAAGATTCATCTATCAAGAAGCTGGCTGGTGGTATAGAGGATATCTCAAATCCTAATCTTTCCCCAGTCTGGCCAACACTATGCAAACCCCCTTAGGGGGCCCACCGCATAGCGCCCGTTCCGTGCGGGCGGCCAGTGGCTAAAACCCACTAGAGTCCAGTGACTGGTTCGCCTGTCCAGTGGCCTGGCCAGCAGCATGCCTTCTTACGGGGAGGTAGGTCTGCTCCGGGTGGCTACCCGCTGCGCCCGTCGGATTGGTGAGTGAACCCCTCTTCTGCCCTAAAGGCATGGAGAGTGGGCACCTGGGCAGCTCTGTGGTGGTCAGCCGGTGGAGGTCTGCTAGAGGCCTTCCCCCCACTCCCCCTCCCCCCTCCCTCCTCCATCCCCCGCAGGCACCTTTGCACTAACCATTCAAATCTGCACCGACCGTCCGGAGCAATGTGTTAGGTGGGTCGTCGCCATTGGATTTTGGAGCACCGCTCGTTCATGGCCGACCGCACGTGTGTAATGGCAGCGTCCATTGTTTGAGAACCATGTGGTTTCCAGCCTGCTCTCTGGCGGCCTCCAGTGGTCGATTGGGAGAACTGCAGTCCTTGTGCAGGAAGTCCTTAAAAACGGGTGTGGGCTTCCGGTTTTTGCTTGGACAGCATGGCTGACACACAGTAACAAGCTCCTGGCGTGCAGCAGTTCGTGGGCATTGCTCTTCAGTTGGAGTGCTGAGGCATCAAACAGCAAGTATAGCTGGCGCTATGTCTATGTCAGAGGCCGGCAATTCTATGGCAGGAGTACCTGCAGATCTACAGTCCACCCCAGGAGAATTTA
>BLSH010284851.1:827122-840117 GCA_018402905.1 Glandirana rugosa
CGGGCGATTTCAATAGACATCTGTGCATGAACCCGCACAGATGTCTTTCCAATCACCCCCCAAAGTCGCACTGAGATGTGGGTTTGAAATCGTGCGAGTTCAGCTGAACCCACGTTTACTGCGAACGAGAGCTTTGCTCAACTTGAACAAATGTTTCTGACATTTGTGCAAAAAAAAGTTTTACAAATAAATTAAGTGTCATCCATTCAGAGTTTTATTTTATCTACTTTAACCACTTCAGCCCCGGAAGGATTTCCCCCTTTAGGACCAGAGCACTTTTTGCGATACGGCACTGCGTCGCTTTAACTGACAATTGCGCGGTCGTGCGACGTTGTACCCAAACAAACTTTTTCCCACAAATAGAGCTTTCTTTTTGTGGTATTTGATTCCCTCTGCGTCATTTCTGATCACCGCTATAAACAAAAAAAGAGCCACAATTTTGCAAAAAAAAAAAAAAAAAATAATATTTCTTACGTTTTGCTAAAATACAAATAAAAAAAAATGTATTCATCGGTTTTGGCCGATTTATATTCTTCCTCATATTTTTGGTAAAAAAAATGCAATTGGCGTATATTGATTGGTTTGCGCAAAAGTTGTCGTGTTTACAAACGATGAGAATTCATTTATGGGGTTTTCATTTTTTACATTTTATACTAGTAATGCCGGCGATCTGTGATTTTTAGCGGTACTGCGACTTTTTTGGGACCATTGGCATTTATACAGTGATCAGGGCTATGAAAATGCACTGATTACTATATAAATGTCACTGGCTTAACTGGGTTAACACTAGGGGGCCAGGGCCGTCTTTAAGGCAGGGCAAAAGGCGCAGCTGCCCTAGGCCCTGTCATTGTTGTGGGGCCCAAAGCAGCTGCCTCATACTTGCCAACTATCCTGGTTTAAATTCCCTTGTCCCTTGAAGTTTTAGTCCTGTGCTGTGTCCCGATATCTAAGTGTGAAGTGCTGCTACTAATGCTGCCCAGCTCTGCCCTATTGTTGTGTACAGATGACTCACCTGTAGACCCTGTGTTTAAATGTAAATAGCCAGCATTGATATGTAAATAGTGGTGGCCGGCTGTATTGATATGTAAATAGAGGTTGCATTCATATGTATATCATGCCCCCCTGAGGTCATATCCACCATCACCTTTACTGAATGCTGCCCACTGGGGAGACAAAGGGGCATGCTTGAAAGTCCTGCCTGCAACTGTGGTCATTAAGCCCAACATCAGCCTGTTCTGCAAAGGTAAGAAAATTGGTGGGGGTGGGGGGGGGGTAGTGTGGGGTGTGCAGGGGTAGGCAGAGAAGAAATTACAGTTTGGGGTGCACACGTGAGAAAGAAGGGGATGTAGAGAGGTAAGGAAGGTGGGTGCAAAGATGAGCAGAGGAGGCAGTTAGAGTTAAAGGGGGTGGGGAGGGTTTGAGTGGAGAGGATGGGGGAGGTTTGGGGTGCAGAGGTTAGCAGGGGTTTTAGGAGGCAAAGGTGTACTGACAGGGTAGATAAAGAAGTAGGTCACATGTAGGGCAGCCCATTCATTTCAATGGGCTGCTCTATGTGCTAGAAATGCTGAAGAAAGTCCCTAACCCTTTTTCAAAATCACACGGTGTCACAGCACATGTCAGCAGATGCGTGAGGGTGTCATTAACAATTGACGGCACTGCTGTGTATCTACTAAAGGGCAGCACGTTTCTGTGGTGTCAGGAAAGCGACTGCATCCCCAGTACATGGTTTGTAGGCAGTGAGATGATGTGTTGTAGCCTCTAGCGACCAATCAGTGAGCAATAATGATGTGCAGTAACCTCTAGCAACCAATCAGTGAGTGGTATTGATGTACAATAATCTCTAGCAACCAATTAACAAGCAGAAATCATGTGCTGTAACCTCTAGCAACTAATCAGTGAGCCGTAATGTGTGCTGTAACCACTAGCAACCAGTCAGTAAGCGGTAATGATATGCTGTAACCTCTGCCAACCAATTGCAAGCGATGCCTGATCTGATTCAGTAAACTGATTTTGAGTCTAGCTGCTATTTATTGTATGTCTCAGAGCAAGTGGAGAGCGAAATTGCATGGGGGGGGGGGCCAAGAAAATGTTTGCCCAAAGTCCAATCATTATTAAAGACGGCCCTGCAGGGGGCGCTCTAGGGGTTAACTGTGTTCCCTGGGAGGTGTTACTAAGTGTGTGGGGGCTGGGCTGTTCTGTCACTGCAGGGGAGTTCTCCTGCGCAATGCAATTTGGGACTGCAAAGTCAAATGACAAGTCGTTCCCCATTATTTCCAATGAGTACCGTTCATATCTGTACGACTTTCAAGTCACGCCGACTTCAAAGTAGTTCCTGCATTATTTTGGTCCAACTTTGATGCAACTTGAGGTCCATAGACTTCAATGTTAAACCCTCAAAGTCTCATGCCATAAGGTGCGTTCCCAGCACAAGGGCAAATACGCAAATATGCAGCCCCACGGAAAAAAAAAGCCCAGTCTAGTGGGGCCGCATATTTGCATGAGGTCGGCATCAAGGGGCTAACTTACGACTGAGCTCACTTTAGCCTTAGGCCCCTTTCACACTTATGCGACCCGATTTTACCGCAATTTTACAGCGACTTTGACGCGCTTTGGGATCAGTACGACTTTGGTCCGACTTTGTTGCAACTTTGGCTCAATGAAAACATATTACAAAGTCGTACAGAAGTAGTACAGAAATCACATCTATATTATTCAGGTGCGATTTGCATGAGACTTTGAGGGTTTAACATTGAAGTCTATGGACCTCAAGATGCATCAAAGTTGGACCAAAATAATGCAGGAACTGCTTTGAAGTCGGCGCGACTTGAAAGTCGTACAGATATGAATGGTATTCATTGGAAATAATGGGGAATGACTTGTCCCAAATCGCAGGACAACTCGCACAAGTGTGAAAGGGGTCTATAAGGCTTAATTTCTCTTTCTGCTGCGTTATGGTCTGATTTTTAGTGCTTTTTGAATTTTGCAGATTTGCACTAAAAATGCATAGGTGTGAATCCAACCTAAGGGCCGGTCCTTATCTTGTGTGCTTTAGGCTGGGTTCACACTAGTCCGATTCTCGGACCGACATGAAGAGCACAAGTCGCATTATGTCACAAAAACAATGATTCCCTATGAGAGCCGTCTTAACTGCTCCGACATGTGTTTTTCAAAGTCGGAGCGACTTTGAAAAAGGTTCCTGTACTACTTTTGTCCGAAATTGATCCTACTTCAGCCCATTGAGAAGCATTGAAGTCGGATCAAAGTCGTATCAGTGTCTTCACTGATCCGACTTTGGCATGCGACTTGTGCTCTGGGGATCTTGAAGGGGAACTCCACACCATATTTAAAAAAAAAAAAAAAACTGGCATGGAGTCCCCCTCCAGGAGCATACCAGGCCCTTTGGTCTGGTATGGATTTTAAGGGGAACCCCATGGCAAAAAAAATAGCGTGGGGTCCCCCCCAAAATCCATACCAGACCCTTATCCGAGCACGCAGCCCGGCAGGCCAGGAAAGGGGGTGGGGACGAGCGAGCACCCCCCCCCCTCCTGGACCGTACCAGGCCGCGTGCCCTCAACATGGGGAGTATGGGTGCTTTGGGGCAGGGGGGGCTCTGCGCCCCCCACCCCAAAGCACCTTGTCCCCATGTTGATGAGGACAAGGGCCTCTTCCCGACAACCCTGGCCGTTGGTTGTCGGGGTCTACGGGCTGGGACATATCGGAATGTAGGAGCGTAAATCGCACTGCAAAGTAGGATCAAGATCGGACCATTTTTTTGTCTGATAGTGTGAACCCAGCCTTAGGTTCGTTGTGCTTTAGGTTCGTTACCAATGAACATTCACCTAAAATGCACATGAGTGAACGGCGCCTTAAATATTCCACTGAGAGTGTTTTATTATATCGGTTCAACAAGTGCAACAGAAAAAATGCTGCTCTCCCAACCAGAAATCTTGTGAGCTGATAAATTCCTGAGCTCCCTTCCTCTGCTTACAATTAAGGCCTCATACACACGGGCGTTTTTTTTACGCCGGCGTTTTTGGGTGTTTTTTGCAGCTCTCCATGTTATTCAATGGCCCTCTAAAAACACTGGTGTTTTTGAGCAGTAGAGGGCGTCGGCGTTAGTGAGCTGGTTCTAGAACGCAGGACCATTGCGTTCTGAGGCTGTAGCGTTTTGGCGTTTTTTGACGGCAATCGGCAAAACGCTCACTAACGCCGTACCAGCGTTAACCAGCGTTTTTTGACGCCGACGTTTTTAGGTTGAAAAATAGCAGAGGACTGATTTTTTAAAAAAAACACCTATTGACACCGACTCTCACTAACGCTCACTTACGCCAATGTAAAGCGCAGAAAAAAAACCCTGATTTTTTCAAAACGTCGGACCCGACGTCTTGCTTATTTTATTCAGACGCCCGTGTGTATGAGGCCTATTAGTTAGCAACGTTTCCAGCTGTCTCCATTGACTACATAATGCCTCCCCCATGTCATGCAGAAGGGGAGATGTTATACAGACCTAACACACTTCCCTCCTAAGGTGACAACCATGCTGACATCTGGTGGCGGTTTTGGGCCACTACACCTTGTTTGCTGATGGGATTTGGTATCTCCCTCTGTCCTCCCCTCCTGTTTAGTACAACTAAAGGCAAAACTTTTTTTGTTTGTTTTGGATAGACTGGAGGTGGGTTAGAACCCCTGTGAGTTTTTATTGCTGTCTGTGCCCCCATTAGGGAGATTCACCCTCTCTTTTTTGTACTGTTTGTCATTATCATTGAAAGCAAAAGTAAAAGAAATTCCCACATTTTGGGATGTCTCCAGAAAATGAATAGAAGGGAAATCTTCCAATGGGGACACTAGTTCTGGTGCCCAGGAGGGATCCCAAGGAATTCCTTTAGTTTGTAGGGATTTCCTATCTCTTCTCTTTTGGGCTATGGGGCAGGAAGTGAGGGGAAATCTTTGAAATGGGGCACAGATGGCACCCTTTATACGGGTTATAACCCTCCCTTACTCATCCAAAATAAAAAAAAAAAGGTTTTGCCTACAATTCTACTTTAACCACTTCCTGACCGTCCGCCGCAGTTATACTGCGGCAAGGCGGCTCTATTACGCGAATTGCCATACCGCCCCGTAGCGCTGGAGGCGCTGCCAATGAACAAAGGTGGTTTCCTATTCTGACAGGAAACAACATTGAGATCTGCTGTTCCTAGTGATCAGGAACAGCGATCTCTCTGTTCTCCCCGTCAGCCCAGCCCCCATACAGTTAGAAAACCACTAGTGTTAACCCCTTCCTTGCCAGTTTAATTTATACAGTAATCAGTGCATTTTTATAGCGCCGATAGCTGTATAAATGTCACTGGTCCCAAAAAAGTGTCAAAAGTATCCGATCTGTCTGCCGCAATGTCGCAGTCCTGGTAAAAATTTGCAGATCACCGTCATTACTATTAAAAAAAAAATAATAATAAAAATTCCATACATCTATTCCCTATTTTGTAGATGCTATAACTTTTGCGCAGACTGATCAATATTACGCTTATTGCGATTTTTTATTTTTTTACCAAAAATATGTAGCAGAATACATATTGGCCTAAACTGAGGAAGAAATGTGTGTTTTTACATTCTTTTTGGGGATATTTATTATGGCAAAAATTAAAAAATATTGGTGTTTTTTTTCAAAATTGTTGCTCTTTTTTGTTTATAGCGCAAAAAAGTAAAACCGCAGTGATGATCAAATACCACCAAAAGAAAGCTCTATTTGTGGGGGGAAATTTTGCTTCGGTACAACGTCGCACGTCCGCGCAATTGTCAGTTAAAGCGACGCAGTGCCATATCGTAAAAAATGGCCTGGTCAGGAAGGGGGTAAATCCTTCTGGGGCTGAAGTGGTTAAAGAGATTATAAAGGTAAAATAAAATGTAAAATAAAAAAATAACAAAGGTGTCTATACTATCCTGCTTGTGCAATGAAATTGCGCAGAGTGGCCCTGAACCTCCTCTTCTTGGGTCCCCCAATGGTGCTCTTGGCCCCTCCTCTCTGTCCAGTGCCCCCGCAGGAAGCTTCGCATGGAGGCATTCATGCGTGATCGCTCCCAAGCCCCACTGCTGCATCCATTGACACAGACAGCAGGACTTGGCACCGCCCCCCCAGGATGAGTATGGAGCACATGGAGGGTTAGGACACTGATAAAGTGGGGGGGGGGGGGATCTTTTATCTGGATATTAACCCTTAGTGTCTTGAAGGAACCAGGCTATGCCAGTCTACGCAAGTAGTGGCTGGTGCTCAATATTTTGGGGGGGCGTGCCAACGCCACTCCCCCCGCGGTAGACGGATGGGAAGACGGAGTCCTAAGACTCCCTGGCCAATCAGGTCACAGGACCCGCTTCCTGGTTGGTCAGGAGGAAAATCAGGAAGACAACAGCAAATAGTAATTGGCTATTGTCACACAACTGGGTGGGCTCAGGGCACAGTGCTCTGCGCCCCAAGCCCATCCTTTTTTGAAGCCAAACACGTGCTTCAGAAAAAAAAGCCATTGCAATCCATGTGTCTGGCACCCTGCATTTAGATTAGGGGCCCGGTGCATGGATAAGAGGTGCGTTGCCCCTGCGCCCCGTATGGACGGACCATCACTGGTCAACAAGCACAGTAGCTGTACAATGTTCTTCGCCCTCCTCTTACCTGTTTCCAGGCACATTCGATCTTGTACTCCTTGTATAAATAAAGGCATACATCCTGGAAGTTTAGATAAAGCAACGTTGCAGTCATTTTCCCTATTTAAATCTTCTTCCTTGAGATCTGTGTGCCGAAGCAGAGAAGTCATGGCGGTGACTTGGAAATTACCTCCTGGCAGGCGATGGCCAATTACATTCATAAAGAAATAAACATCTGTGGCCCTCCAGCATCCCGACTCTGCCTGCCAAAATTGACACATGAGGATGGAGCCCAGTAATGGAATAGCTTTCCCATCTGCCATTCAAGAGTGTAGCAGTCTTAAAGTGTACCTGTCACCCATTTCACTGGGCTAGTCCCAGAGATGGCAACCTCAAAGAAGAGTTTATAGGGTGATGAAGACGTGGCACATGCTGTGGCAAAAACTGGGTGTAGAAACACTGTTTAACCCCTTCAATACCGGGCCCTTCCTGCCCAGGATAATTTTCAGACTTCATAGCTTTCTTTTGGTGGTATTTGATCACCACTGGGTTTTTTTTTTTTTTTTTGCTAAACAAACTAAAAAAGACTTACATTTTTTAAAGGTTTTCTTTGTTTCTGTTATAAAAGTTTTGTTTTCTCATTCACTGACAGGCACTGATGAGGCTGCACTAATGAGCACTGATGTGGCAGCACTGATGGGCACTGATAAGGGGCACTGATGAGGAGGCACTAATATGTAGAATTGATGGGCACTGATAGGCATCACTGATGGGCACCGCTAGGCAACACTGACATGCAGCGCTGACGGGCACTGATAGATGGCACTGATGGGCACTAATAGATGGCACTGATAGGCAGCACACTGATAAAAGGGACTGACAGCTATTACAGATAGGCACTGATTGGCATCTGTGAAGGACACTGACAGGCATTACTGATGGGCACTGATTGGCACTTTGGTGGGCACTGACTGGCAGCTGTGGTGGGCACCTCTGATGGGGACTGCGCTGATAATCAATGCTCTGATTATTAGCGCACCCCCCCCCCCGACAAGAGAGCCGCCATCCTCTCCCTGTCAGCGCGAACCGAGGAAAGCTGATTACTGCCACTTCCTGGTTCACGTTGTGGTCAGCTATGATTGGTCACAGCTGATCATGTGGTAAAGAGCCTATGTCAGAGGCTCTTTACCTCGATCAGAGATGTGGTGTGTCAGAGTGACACACCACACCACCAATCGATGCGCGCCCCCGCAGGCGCGCAATCGCGGGTTATGCTGCTGAACGTCATATGACCCCAGTCAGGATAACTGAACCACTTCCCAACCATCATTCTGCATACGGCGGGTGGGAAGTGGTTAAGGACAGATGGCGAAACACAGTTCCTGGAGAAAAGTACCATGCACCATGCACATAGACATTGTAACATTGTAGCATATAACAGGAACTGGACCCATCTTGTAAGAGGGGCGTTGTGATTGGCTAGTAATGGCGCCAAGAGCACAAGTCCCTACCCCCGCTCCTGTCCAGAACACTGCCCCCCTGCTGAGGCTGAACCCTCTGCCATATCGTGCCCCACTCTATGGCATAGGCCTCCACACAGGAGGAGGCCCCTCCCACAGCTCTGCTCTCTGCACAGGCTATGTACAGCACAATGATGATGTCACTGCTACTTCTACAGGTTAATATCTGGGGGTATAAATGTATTTAATGCACTCAAAGGTATTTTATATAGTTAATGGCTATTAAGGAATATATCTAAATAAAGAGTTTTCTGCCTGGAGTTTGGATTTCAGGATATCTGTACAGCCGGGTTTGTGAATGGATTTCTCGCAATCAATGAGTTGTTGGGTCATTGCTTTTCTCCGTGTTGCTGAGAATTCACTCTGAAGTTGTCAGGTTGATGCGACCTTTATTAGCAAATCCGTCTTTTGCAGCAAAGCAAAATGACAGCGAACGGCTTAATTAGTCGCCTGGACAGGCTGCAGCAGTCTAGAAGCGTGGCCGGTATGTCTCCACACATAGAATGTTGCTGGAAATAAACCAGGTTCAATCCTAACAGTGCTCTGTTACCCCAGGTGAGGTGGGTGGGGGTAATGGTCATACGGTGGTGAAAATAATTATTTGATCCTCTGCAGATTTAGTAAGTTTGCCCAGCTACAAAAAAATGAAGGGTCTATAATTGTTATCATAGGTGTATTTTAAATGATAGAATATCAACCAAAAATCCAGAAAAAGCATATTATACAAATGTTATAAATTGAGTTGCAATTTAGTGAGTAAAATAAGTATTCAATCCCCTACCAACCAACAATAATTCTGGCTCCCAAAGACTGGCTACAGTATGTGCTCATGTGGTGCACAGATCAGTCCTGTCAATTTAAGAAGGAGCTCCTAAGGACAACTCGTTATTTGTATAAAAGACACCTGTCCACCGGATCTCTCTCTTCCATTTAAACCTCACCATCATGGGCAAGACCAAAGAGCTGTCAAAGGACGTCAAGGGCAACATTGTAGACCTGCACAAGGCTGGAATGGGCTACAAGACCATCAGCAAGAAGCTTAGTAAAATGGATAAAACTGTTGGATCAATGATTCGCAAATGGAAGAAATACAAAATAACCATCACTCGTCCTCGGTCTGGAGTCCATGCATGATTTCGCCTCATAGGGTAAGGATGATGAGAAAAATGAGGGATCAGCCCAGAACTACATGGGAGGAGCTTGTGAATGATCTCAAGGCAGTTGTGTCCTCAGTCACCAAACAAACCATTGGTAACACAATAGAGCACCATGGATTGAAATCCTGCAGTGCCCACAAGGTCCCCCCTCCTTAAGAAGGCACATATACAGCCCATCTGAAGTTTTCTAATGAACATCTAGATGATTTAGAGAAGGATTGGGAGAAAATGCTGAGGTCAGATGAGACCAAAATTGAGATCTTTGGCATTAACTCAACTCGCCATGTTTGGCCCTAGTCCTAGTCTCTTGGGAGGTATCCAGTTTATTTACTGTGTTTCCGCATGAACTAGGCATTGAAGCCTGTTGGAGACTCTTAATACAATCAAAAACTACAATGAGAAACAAATTAAATTTATGGTGGAACTGCTTAAAATTGTCCTCAAAGAGAATAATTTTTTGTTTAAAGAAATGCATTTTTTACAGCTAAAAGGGGCAGCGATGGGTGCCAATGTCACACCCCCATATGCAAACACATTCATGAACATGATTGAGACTGCATTTATTTATAACAATGGCATGTTTTTGAAACACTGTCAAGGATGGTATAGATTTCTGGATGATGTTTTTGCGGTGTGGGACGGCGACATTGGAGCCCTGTTATTATTTGATCAGTACTTGAACTATCTTATTCCGGGTCTGAAATTTAACATAATATATAATCATAGTGAAATTTTCTTTTTGGATACAACAGTGAGAATAAATGGTTCAAATCTGGAAAGTGATCTATTCATTAAAGCGGTAGTAAACCTCCCTGAAAAAAAAAAACATATTATGAAATACTTACCTTAGAACGAGGTCCCCGATGCCTGAGTCGGCCAGCGCTAAGGAGCTGAGATGACGGTCCTCTTCTTTCTTCTGGGTACGCGGCTCCGGCGCTCTGAGTGGCCAGAGCCGTGTGACATCACTCCAGCGCGTGCACGCGGGAGCTCCTCGTTCCGGCAGCCAGCTCTGATTTTCAGGCCACCTCCGCCGGATCATCAGAGCGTAGGTTTAGGAGATATTCATTTTACCTACAGGTAAGCCTTATTATAGGCTTACCTGTAGGTAAAAATAGCACTTGGGGGTTTACTATGCTTTAAAAGCACAGACCGTAATCAACTATTGCACTATGATAGCTTTCATCCACAAGGGGTGTTCAAATCTATCCCCAGAAGCCATTGAAAATGAGTGAAAGGAATTGTCAGTAATCAACAAAAATGTGAGGAGTGGTTGAATGAAATGGAGAATAGACTTACAAGGAGGGGTTATTCCCCCCATTCGTGAGCAAAGAACGCATCTGTTTAACGGAAGGCAGTACAGTAGACATACCTAATAGAAACCATTATAGAATTCCCTTTGTTTCCCAGTTTCATCCTTTCTCCACTAAAGTTAATAACATTTTAAAAAAGCATTGAATCTGCTAAAAGAGAACAACCCCAATATCATGGGATTTCAAAATCTTCCTCTATTATCATATAGCAAAGGTTGCACAATAAAAGATAGATTGGTCAGATCCGAGTCCTATCACTACTTTTTTGGGACCCCGTAATATGGAGTCATACCCATGTCTCGCTTATATCCAGTGTAACTCCATGATTAAAAGTAAATCAATATCGCATCCTCACAGGGACTATGAAATTCCAATTAGGGGACACTATACTTGCCAGTCGTCATTTGTAATTTATGCCATAAAATGTCCCTTTGGGTTGCTTTATATTGGTGAGACCACACAGATGGTCAAAGACAGGATAACAAGCAGGGCCGGCCCTACCATGGGACCCAGTGGGACAATGGGACCCAGGCGGCACTTTAAGAGGGGCGGCAACCGGGCGGACTGCTCGAGGACCGGAGGCTCCCTCTCCCTAGCATGCATGCAGTGTCTGTGTCATACAGTCATATCATGCTTATACTGCTGGGGAGAGGAGCGGGGTGTGGAGCGGCTCTCCTGGTCCTAGAACAGCACAGGCCGTCACTGCACTGCTGAGTAGCCTTTCATTTGGGAGGAGTCGGAAGATCGCAGACAGGCAGCAGCCAGCAGGAGCCTGAAGCAGTGCTGGGGAGCGGAGAGGAGGGGAGCGGCCCGGAACAGCACAGGCAGGCAGGTCTCATGCTTCAATAGCAGGAGCACCTGCTGGCCGCCGTCACTGCACCGCTGAGTAGCCGTTCGTTCAGTAGGAGACGGAGGACCACAGACAGTCAGCAGCCAACAGGAGCCCGAAGTAGTGATGGGCAGTGGAGAGGGGCAGAGCGGGAGTGGAGCGGTCCGGAATAGCACAGGCAGGCCGCCGTCTTCAATAGCAGGAGCATCCGCCAGCCATCGCCACTGCACCGCCGCTGTAGGAGACTGAGCAGCTGTTCTCCTCCTTACCTGCATGTCAGCTGGCCTATGTGCACCTCTTCACACCCCCACACTCACCTACCTAACTACCTGCACAGGCCCCACCACCCACTGCTGCCTAATGACCTGATGCTTGAGAGTTTCTCCTCTGCCCTGTCTCTCTGCCACCCACCTGTCTCCCCCCTCCTGTCTCTCTGCCACCCACCTGTCTCCCCCCCTCCTGTCTCTCTGCCACCCACCTGTCCCCCCCTCCTGTCTCTCTGCCACCCACCTGTCCCCCCCTCCTGTCTCTCTGCCACCCACCTGTCTCCCCCCCTCCTGTCTCTCTGCCACCCACCTGTCTCCCCCCTCCTGTCTCTCTGCCACCCACCTATCTCCCCCCTCCTGTCTCTCTGCCACCCACCTATCTCCCCCCTCCTGTCTCTCTGCGACCCACCTGTCCCCCTCCTGTGTCTCTGCCACCCACCTGTCTCTCTACCACGCTGTCAGTAAAAGGGACTTTGCCAGTGTTCCTGGGCGTTTCCGGGTGGTGCGCGCTCCTCCGTGCGCGCTCGCGCGCTCCTCCGTGCGCGCTCACGCGCTCCTGTGCGCGCGCGCCTGTGCGCGCGCACGCGCCGGAAACGGCGCCAAATGGTGCCTATTTAAACCCTGGACATCCTGCACAAAGTTGCTGCTTGTTCTACAGCGTTCCAGACCTGTGGGCCTCAGCTCCCTACCTGTTCCTGTGTTTCACCTGTTTCCTGTCAACCCGGCTTGCTTTGACCTGTTGTCCGCTACCTGCATCGACCCCGGCTATCCACGACCATCCGCTTGTCTACTCCTCTGTACCTCCGCTGCCCGCCCATTAACGAACCTTGCTTGAACTTGACGATCCGCTTGCCTAACCCTTTTTGTACCTTTCTGCCTGCACGTTGCCAACCCTGCTTGTACGACCATTCTCCTGTTTGCACGACCTGCTGGAATCTCACTACAACATCTGTGACCATCCAGCCCTCGTGCCATCCCGCACTCTCGGGCCTCTGTCTACACTACCAGGGGTCCTTGAATCGGGTGCGCAAGAGCGGTTGTTCCCTGCACAAGACAGACTCCACCGTCAGGTACGTAACAGAAACAAGCAGCCATGACTGAGTCTGCGCAGGGAACACGCTCCGCCATGGACGACTTATGCGCCCACCTGGCTGGCCTTACCCAGGCCGTTAAAAATCTGCAGGAGGGATACACCCGGTTGGAGGAACGGGTACAGGAATTGTCTACCTCCCCTGCCTCCGAGTCTCCTGCTGCCCGCACCATTGTGGCCCTGCCCTCGG
>BLSH010284851.1:840127-856387 GCA_018402905.1 Glandirana rugosa
ATTATGATTTAAACTGTCCCTCTGCCCCCTTCCTGTCTCTCTGCCACCCACCTGTCCTTATGCCCACCTCTTGTGACACTGCCCCCACCTGTCCCTCTGCACTCCTCCTGTGATACTGCCCCCCACCTGTCCCTTTGCCGACCTCCTGTGATGCTGCCCCCTCTTGTGATGCTGCCCCTCCTGTCCCACTACCCCCTCCGGTGATGCTGCCCCCCTCTGTCTGTCTGCACAGGGACACATGATTTGGGCAGGCGTGATTTTTTATTGGGGGGAGGGGCAGCATTTTATTCTTGGACCCAGGCAGCACAATGTCTTGGGCCGGCCCTGATAACAAGACATACATATTCTATCAGAGACAAGTTGGTACAATTACCCCTGGCCAGACATTTTTTGGATAAGGGACATACAGTTGCCCAGTTAAAATTTAGTATTAGAGGGGATACCAAGAAATAGAATGGGAGGGGATAGGGAACTCCTCTTGAAAAAAAGGAGAGGTACATTGGATACATTTTGTAGACATGGTGACACCAAAGGGGTTAAACACAGACCTGGATTTATATTTATTTATTTGATAGATAGAGGTTCTGTAATGTTTGGTTTTTCTTTTGCTTCTGTTTCTTATGTTTATTTGTCTACTCAGTTCTATAATGCTCCCACTGGGTCAGTGACTGATTATGTGATACTGAGTGTATATCTTTCTTTTTAACAGACCATACACAGGAGATTTCTTTGATCCCAAGATTGTGAGGAATACTTCATTGACTGCCATCTCTGCACCTGTGATAGGTAGATTGATGAATGAATTGTGTGAATTGATTAAGATTATCACTTAATTGATTCCAAACGTGATATGTATAAAAAAGACGTGATTGAATTTACTGCTTTAGATGTACTATTGATCTGAAGAAGGGCATAAGCACTATAGCCCGAAATGGATATCATTGATTATTACATCATGTTATGCTTGTATATTTGAGCAATCGGTTCTATAAAGAAACTTGGAATGCAGCAATTCTCTAGACTATTTCTTTATATGTGAGGTTGGTGGGACGACCTGATTGCGGTGCACTATTCTACAATCGAGTGATGATCCCCTCTACATTGTGAATATATATATATATATATATATATATATATAACATTTGTAATATGTTTTTCTGGATCTTTGGTTGATAGTCTGTCACTATCATTTAAAATACTACTGATGATAACAATTATAGACCCTCCATTTCTTTGGAAATGGGCAAACTAACAAAATCTGCAGGGGATCAAATAATTATCTTCCACACGGTATATACCTGTACTGACTGTTCCATATTCCTCCACTATAGTAAGATACAAGCAGTTGCTAAAGTATAACTAAAAGCAAAAACTTTTATCAGTGTTGGACAGTGTGGTAATGGATTAGAACCCCTGTCAGGTTATTATTGCTGTCTGTGCCCCCCATTAGGGGGGTTCGCCCTCTCTATCTGTCCTAGTGACCATCATCACCAAGACTCAAAGTGAAAAAATATCCCAAATGTTGGGTTGTTGTCATCAGAACATTAACCACTTAATAGAGAGGAAGTCTTCCAATGGGGACACTAGTTCTGGTAGCAGTCAGGTATGTCTTGCAACAATAAGGTTGCAAAGGTCTTGAGAGAGCTCTTTACTTTTACCCATCATGAGATGTTTCTTGTGTGACACCTCCCTTTCTTCATTTGTTCAATACTTTTTCCCTGTCAAAACAAAGACAATGCAAACCTTTTGTTTCAGTCATAAAGCAAACTTCAGTTCATCAGCTCTCTCAGGCTTGATGGCTCCTGAGTGCCAGGCCAGAGCAAATCTTTGCTCTACTCCTGCTTATTTATACCACCTGTTGGTGGACACAAGTGTACCACAAAATCTGGTCCAGAACCAACCCTGCTAAGGTGGCTGGTAAAACCTGGACCGTATTTTGCCGTAGTTCACTGAAAATGAACACATGCAAGGTGAAACATAACGTCCATTGATCACCTCACCTTTCATAATGTCACACTATATATATACAGCGTGTAAAATAAGTATTGAACACATCATCAGTTTTCTAGGTAAATATATTTCTAAATGTGCTATTGACATAAAATTTCCCCTACATGTCGATAACGACCCATGCAATCCATACATACAAAGACACCAAAACAAATAAGTTCAGAAATTAAGTTATGTGTAATAAAATGGAATGACACGGAAAAAGTATTGAACGCATGAAGAAAGTGAGGTGCAAAAAGGCATGCAAAGCCAAGACGCCAGCTGAAATCTATCAGTAATTAGAAAGCCATCCTGCCCCTTGTCAGTGCAAATTAATATCAGCTGGTTTGGTCTCAACTGATGGCCAATAAAAAGGTGTCTCATTACCAAGGTGTCACACAAAAAACATCTCATGATGGATAAAAGTAAAGAGCTCTCTCAAGACCTTTGCAACCTTATTGTTGCAAGACATACTGATGGCATTGGTTACAGAAGGATTTCTAAACCTATGAATGTTGCAGTGAGCACTGTTGGGGCCATAATAAGGAAGTGGAAAGAACGTCATTTCAGCATGTTCAGGCCAGGTGTTCCTGGCAAGATTTTTGACAGAGAAGTGAAAATAATTATCAGAAGAGTTGTCCAGGAGCCAAGAGCCACTTGTGGAGAGCTTCATAAAGACCTGGAATTAGCAGGTACAATTGTTTCTAAGAAAACAATAAGTAATGCACTCAGCCACCATGGCATGTATGCACGCTCACCATGCAAGACTCCTTTGCTGAGGAAAAAGCATGTTCAAGCTCTTTTAAAGTTTGCTGCACAACATTTAGACAAGCCTGTGAAATACTGGGAGAAAATAGTCTGGTCAGATGAGACCACAATTGAACTCTTTGGATGCCATAATACCCACCATGTTTGGAGGTCAAATGGCACCGCACATCACCCCAAAAACACTCAGTTGTAGATAAAAATGTCTGGGGTACTCCTGCGCTACCACAGAAGTGAATGGGTTAAAATGAATACTGTGATCCACTGCTGCAAACACCTATGGGTGAATCAGTGCCCAGGTGAGTGAATATAGTGTGTAGTGGTGTTGCGCTTGTATTACTACACATACATACTATCTCAGATCACAGCGTAACACCACTACACACTATATTCACCCCAAAAACACTCCCATACCAACAGTGAAGTTTGGAGGTGGGAACATCATGGTGTGGAGTTGTTTTTCAGCATACGGTACTGACAAACTTCATATCATTGAAGGAAGAATGAATGGAAGAATGTAGCAATACATTCTTGATAAAAATGCTGCCATCTACCAGGATGATGAAGATGAAACGAGGGTGGACATTTCAGCAAGACAATGATCCCAAACACAAAGCCAAGGAAACTCTCAATTGGTTTCAAAGAAAGAAAATAAAGCTGCTAGAATGGCCCAGCCAATCAACTGACTTGAATCCAATAGAAAATCTATGGAAAGAACTAAAGATCAGAGTTCATAGAAGAGGCCCACAGAACCTTCAAGATTTGAAGACTTTGTGTGAAAGAATGGACCAAAATCACACCTGAGAAAGGCATGCGACTAGTTTCTCCATACAGGAGGCGTCTTGAAGCTCTCATTACTAACAAAGGATTTTGTACCAAGTATTAAATAACAGTTGGTGTGTTTAATACTTTGTCCCTGTGTCATTCCATTTTATTACACATAACTTAATTTCTGAACGTATTTGTTTTGGTTTCTTTGTATGTATGGATCACATTGGTTGTTACCAACATGTTGTGAAAATTTAATGTCAATAGCTCCTTTAGAAATATATTTACCTAGAAAAATGGTGACGTGTTCAACACTTATTTTACCCGCTGTATATATGTAGCGATGTCCCCAACCTCTAGAGGCCTGATGGTGACCTCCGGAGTCAGGGAGAGCTGACATTTCTCCTCAGGGTGCAGGTCACTAGGCATGGTGGGTGCAATGCAAGTTGAATACATGGGCGCCAGTCACTTTTTTTTTTTTTTCAATAATATTTTTATTGATTTTTACTATTTTACAAAAAATGAAATAGCAAACAGTATAAGTCAAAATATGCTTTAAGATTGTAGCCTCATTCTATCCACGATAGGTGAAAAAAATATAAGTATCTCAGAAGTTGTTTAGTCTCTCCTGATCCGAAAAGACTCATCCCACTCCCTCCTCCGATGTCTCTCTAATGGTCAGAGGAGTGCGCAGGAGTTTAGTTATCGCCAGGCCATTGCAGTCCAGCAGGAAGCGAATTGCCAGTTTGCAGAGGCCCTGGTGGAGTTAAAGAAGAGGTCCGCAGGTCCTTTGCCAGTGGAACAGAAAATGGTGTGTGACAGCTATTATCTGCAGAATATTACACCTGCAGATGATGTGGAGGCTTACCTAGCAACTTTTGAAAGAGTCGCTGTTCGAGAAGGATGGCAAAAAGAGCAATGAGCAAGACTGCTAGCACCGTTCCTGACAGGAGGACCCCAAAAGGCCTATTATGACCTGGAACCAGATGCTGCCCACTATTATGAGATGCCGAAAGCTGAGATGTTTGCACGCATGGGTGTCACCATTGCAGTCCGGGCTCAACGGGTGCATCGGTGGTCATACAGTACTGACAAGCCACCCCGCTCCCAAATGTTTGACTTAATACACCTCACCAAGAAATGGCTGCAGCCAGAGACTTTGCCGGGCCCTAAAGTTGTGGCGCATGGGGTCAAGGACCGTTATTTACGTGCGCTCTCTGCGACCTTGAGGAAGTGGGTCAGCCATGGGGAGGCAAACCAGCTGGTGGACCTGGTGGAGAGATATAATGCTGCCAAGGACTTGTTGAACCCATGCGTGCCCCACTCCAATGTCTCTACAGGTTTATAAATCACCCAGAGAATCCGGTAAGACTGTTCCAGGGTTCGAGGGCTTACAAGACTATTGCCACAGATAATGAGACTATGGGCTGCGGATTTGGAGACTGGCCAAATAGGTCAGGAAGATCTTTGAGGCCATTTGGAAGACTGGGTACAGAACACATAAAATGTTTTGCTGCCATGCGTTAGGTCATATTTCTGCTAACTGTTCGCTAAATGATGAACCAATGCAATATGATAATGCTTTCTCTTTTTGCACAGGTAGCATGTACTGCATCATGTCAGGAATACATGGAAAAACAAATGTGTGTGATTTCAGTGTATGGTAGGCCAGTCAGTGCTCTGCTAGATTCTGGTAGTGTTGTGACATTAGTCAAAAGTGATTTTGTAAATCCTGCAAAGTTACACCCTAACACTATTGGGGTGATTTGTATACATGGTGACACACGTGACTACCAGACTGCTGTGGTGGAGTTTGATACCCCTTGGGGTACCGTGACACATTCAGTGGGGCTGGTACTCTCACTACTTCATGAAGTCCTAGTGGGGAGAGATTTTCCACACTTTCGGAGTTTATGGGAAAACAAAAGGACTCGGGAGGACAGAGCTCCCCCTGCTGAGGAAGCACTGGAACTCACTCCGGACCCTTTTGATTGCAAAATTAAAAGGGAAACTGTTGGTGTGTCCAACGGAGATGTAGGTTCTTTTCTTTTTTCTGTAATGGCTGGAGAGCAGGGGGAGCTAGAATCCAGCTCCCAGCTTGAGTATAATGAATGAGAAATTATCTCTGACTCTAATAGTGAGAGTGGACAGAATGTGGTGCCTGAAGTCAGGAAAGATTACTTTTGTACGGAACAATTAAGAGACTCCACACTCAGAGCCAGAGAAAACATTAAAATGATTGAGGGCAAACCTGTTGAACCCAATGTAGGGGTGTCTTTTCCCTACATGGATCTTAAAAATAACTTGCTGTATCAAGTGGTAAAGCAAGGGGAGGAGGAGGTAGAGCAATTAGTGATTCCCAAACCCTATCGCCGGTTGGTATTATGGGTGGACATCTAGGTATAGAAAAAACTAAGGAGAGGATAACCCAGAGATTCTTTTGGCCTGGGTTACATGCAGATGTCAAAGAATATTGTGAGTTGTGCCCAGAGTGTCAGTATTCTGGGCCATCGCCCCATTTTCGCAGTCCACTGATACTGTTACCGATAATTGAAGTGCCTTTTGAAAGAATTGGCATGTATCTGGTGGGACCAGTAGTAAAGGCTCCCTGTGGCCATCAGCACATACTGTTAATACTGGACTATGCCATACGGTATCCTGAAGCCATTCCCTTGCGTAATACCTCAGCTAAGGCTATAGTCAAAGAGCTTGTTCAGGCATTTAGTCATGTGGGTATTCCAAAAGAGGTATTAATGGATCAATACACACCATTTATGTCCAGAGTCACTAAAGAATTGTGTAAGTTTTACAAAATCTTCCATCTCCGTACCTCTGTCTACCACCCCCAAACTGATGGTCTTGTGGAGAGATTTAACAAAACACTCAAAAGAATGTTAAAAAAGGTGGTGGACAAAGATGGGAGAAATTGGGATTTTTGTATGGTACTACTACTGTATGGTAGACATCCCAGGGGATTGCTAGATGTCACAAAAGAAACGTGGGAGGGATAGACCATGCCTTACAGAAGCATCATATATCTCACTGATGCAAGATAGAATGGAGGCTGTCATGCCACTTGTACTGGAACATATTGAGCAAGCCCAGGAGGCCCATAGAAGGGTTTACAATCAGGGTGCACAGGCCCGGACCTTCAACCTGGGGATAGAGTGCTGGTACTAGTCCCCACAGTTGAGAGTAAATTCCTAGCGAAGTGGCAGGGTCCCTTTGAACTACAAAGTTTATCAGCCAGGGAAAAGGAAACCAGAGCAAAATATATTATGTTAATCTCTTGAAACCTTGGAAGAACAGAGAGACTTTACTGGCAGTGCCAACTCCCCTAAAGGACATAGCTCCCATGACACCTGAGGTACCCATAACTGAAACCTTGTCAGTGGCCCAACAAAAGGACGTTAAAGAGTTTGTGAGTAAGAATAGAGACTTTTTCTCTCACCTACCCGGACTGACCAGAGTTATACAGCATGATATCATTACGGAACCAGGTGTCCGTGTAAATGTAAAGCCCATATAGAATACCCAAGGCTAGGAGTATAGCAGTTGCAAAGCAGTTGCAAATGAAATAAAGAATATGTTAGAGTTGGACGTGATAGAGGAGTCCCACAGTGACTGGTAAAGTCCCATAGTGTTGGTCCCAAAGCCAGATGGCACTATAAGGTTTTGTAATGATTTCTGGAAGTTGAATAGCATGTCCAAATTTGATGCATACCCAATGTCTCGGGTCGACAAGCTTGTTGACAGATTGGGAAGTGTCAGGTACATAAGTACGTTAGATATGACTAAAGGTTATTGGCAGATAACCTTAACGGAGTGTGCAAAAGAGAAGACTGCCTTTTACTCCTGAGGGGTCATTCCAATATAAGCGGATGCCTTTTGGTTTGCATGGTGCTCCTGCCTCATTCCAGAGAATGATGGACAAGACACTGAGACCACATTGCCAATATGCAGCTGCCTATTTGGACGATGTAGTCATCCACAGCCCAGATTGGGAATCTCATTTGCCCCAGGTGCAAGCAGTAGTAGATTCCCTTAGGAAAACAGGACTCACTGCCAATCCCAAAACGTGTGCCATAGGTTTGGAGGAGGCCAAATACTTTGGCTACATTATTGGTCAAGGACTGATTAAGCCTCAGGTCAATAAGATTGAGGCGGTTCAAAAATGGCCCCAACCTATAAATAAAAAGCAAGTTCATGCAATTCTGGGGATCACAGGGTACTACTACAAGTGTTTTATACCCAATTTTGCCCCCATTGCGGCCCCACTGACAAACCTGATGAAGGGTAGAGGGTCGGTCATGATCAAGTAGAATCCTGAGGCAGAAAAGGCATTTCAAATGTTGAAGCAAGCCCTTTGTGCGCAACCAGTGCTCGTGACCCCAGATTTCACAAAGGAGTTTGTCGTACAGACAGACGCCTCTGATGTGGGACTGGGTGTGGTACTGTCCCAAATCAGAGACGGTGAGGAACACCCGGTCATCTACCTGAGCAGGAAGCTTAACAGACATGAGAAAAACTATGCCATTGTTGAGAAGGAATGTTTAGTTATCAAATGGGTCTTAGAGGCCCTGAAATATTACATGTTGGGAACTCGGAAGACCATTCAAACTAGTCACTGACCATGCCCCTCTGAAATGGATGTGTGATAACAAGGAGAAAAACAGTCGTGTGACAAGGTGGTTCCTTGCAAGCATTCAAGTTCACAGTGGAACATAGAGCTGGGAAACTCCAAAATAACGCAGATGCCCTTTCCCGTGTCTGTTGTCTGGTTGGGACAGTTTCTCAGTCGCAGGGGCTTGAGCCGAGGGGGGGGGATAATTGTGACATTATGAAAGGAGAGGTGATTGATGGACATTATGTTTCACTTTGCATGCATTCATTTTCAATGAACTAAGGCAAAATATGGTCCAGGTGTTACCAGCCACCTTAGCAGGGTTGGTTCTGGACCAGATTTTGTGGTACACTTGTGTCCACCAACAGGTTGTATAAATAAGCAGGAGTAGAGCAAAGATTTGCTGTGGCCTGGGACTCAGGAGCCATCAAGCCTGTGAGAGCTGATGACCTGTTTGCTTTATGACTGAAACAAAAGGTTTGCATTGTCTTTGTTTTGTGGATGACTGGGAGAAGCCCTTCACTGCTCAGTTAGGAAAACTGGAAATGTTTAGTAAGAGAGAGCCTGGATGGCAAGGATTTATTTTCTGTTTTGTTTGATTTTCATGCAACCTTTTAAAATAAAACTGGCTACAAATCAGCTTTTACGAAAACCTGCCGTCTGGACTACTTTTTTTCCAGGAAAGGTGATCCTCATTGAGCTAACCCACCACAATATATATATATATATATATATATATATATATGTGTGTGTAATCAAAACACAAATACACAAATTTAGTCCATAAGTCCTGGTATTTGTAGCAGCACTTCCGATCACACCCCTAAAGAGACAGGTGCTCAAAGTCCTCCTGGATGTTATAGAGAGCTGGGAATAAGTAAAGAAAACATTTCAGAAGAAGCACCCCCTCTGTAGAAGTCATGATGACGAAACGCATCAGAGCGTGACCTGGCGGCTAACCGGAAGTGATGTTTGTGTCTCAAAGATTGGAAGTGACGGAGGAAGGCGTTCTTTGTTGACTCTAACAGCGGTCCTGGAACACGGTGATACTGTGATATGTTTTAACCTGCTTGCTTGATTTTTATACATTATAAGTGTGTTTTTAAAGGGGGGTCTGATGGAATAAATTTATGGAATTACGCTATGTGAGCTCTTTCTTCTTTTATGCCCATCTGTAACGGAGTGTTGGGAATGTGAGCAGTGTGAGGAGGAGGCTCCTACAATAAGTGATTGAATGGCTTCTTGCTTACCGTGATGTGGTAAGTGCATACCCATAGGGGAGTGTCCCACGGGATGCCGCGTGTTGATTGATGGTGCAATTTTAACATCTATGAGCAAGATTATTCCACCCTCTTCTGAACTGTTTTCATCACTTATCCACACCTCTCTATAACATCCAGGAGGACTTTGAGCACCTGTCTCTTTAGGGGTGTGATGGGAAGCGCTGCTACAAATACCAGGACTTATGGACTAAATTTGTGTATTTGTGTTTTGATCATTTTTATGTGCTTTAGCAGCAGCTTGTGTGAATTTCAAACACTGCATCCTATAGCGCTGAGCAGAGTTGGTGGGCGTTTAATCTCTGAGCGTTTATGATTATATATATTTATATATATATTGTTTTATATTGTATATAAACACTTGTATCTTTATTTAGTTGTTACTGCAACGTTATACTTTTTTTTACTGTTACCTTTAACTTTATTTTCATTTAGTCCACAAATACAATTTTATAGCCAGGCACACTTTGCTAGTAGTTAAAATAATGTGCATTATGGAAATGAAGTCACTGTAATAGTAGAGAACATTTTCTCTAGAGACCCATCCAAGTGAAAGCAATTAGGATCCCATCCAGAATCAACACTTCAAGAGCTTTTACAGTCATCTGTAAATCACTAATTGCACCCAAACAATTCTGTTCTATATTATTTCTCTTGGTGCATTGCTAAGTAGTAAACCTGGAAGGGCAATAATAGCATTCGGGGTTTACTTGTTTGGAAATATATTTGACTCATCCATAATCATGTCTGTGAAAGAGAATATAACAAACAATGACAAATACATTTTTATTTTTTGTTTAGCTTAATGAAAATCATACTGTAAGTTATAATGTGTGAGATCGGCCTTTCTCAACCATTGGGGTTCCTCCAGAGGTTGCAAGGGATTTCTTGAGCAATTTCTGCCTTTAAGATAAGCAACCACTGTCACTAGTAATATTTTCAGCTACATGTAAGGATCATTCTTCCTATTGACCACCAATGTAAGGAGCATTCTTCCTACCGACCACCAATGTAAGGAGCATTCTTCCTACCGACCACCAATGTAAGGAACATTCTTCCTACCGACCACCAATGTAAGGAACATTCTTCCTACCGACCACCAATGTAAGGAACATTCTTCCTACTGACCACCAATGTAAGGAACATTTTTCCTACTGACCACCAATGTAAGGAACATTCTTCCTACTGACCACCAATGAAAGGAGCATTCTTCCCACTGACCACCAATGTAAGGAACATTCTTCCTACTACACAAGAGAACAAGCGGCGCCCCACTAAGTGTAGCAGTAGATAAAAACAATGTATTTATTAAAAATGCACTTACAAGAGTAAAGTGAAATCAGGCATGTAAATGTCCAGGTATCCCAATCTGGGTGGTCCGAGTGCTGGGGTCCCGCCGTCACATGTGTCCGGTCGCTCCAGTGGGTTCTGAGGCTCCAGGCAGGTGGGCGAGAGGTAGGTCTAGCGTCACGGGTCCAATGGGGAGCTGGAAAGATGGTGGATGGCTGTACCAGGCGCGTGTTCGGAGCAATCCGTGCTCCTTCATCAGGCCTGATTTCAATATTTATAATGGTGTTGGTATGGATTGTTGGGCAGATGGCTTCTACACATCAGAGGATTCCCATTTTGCTTGGTTTATAGTTCAAAACAACAGGTCAAAGATTGAAGCTCCACACAATAGATTAATAGTCCAGATACAACTCTATCCAAATGTATGGGGACTAGTAGAAGATCAAAATGGAAAGTCAACATGTTTTGGGGGTCCAAAAGCTGGTTTGGCAGCCTCAATCAGCTGCTGATGAGTTCTTTGCCCCATGTTATACTAGTTCAAATACCATGAACATTGTACCTTCAATTTAGTCCATCTACATTTTTCCCATACTCACGCCCTGATAAAGGGGGTGATTTTGGACCCCCAAAACACATTGGATTTTCCTTCTACCTGATACATTGGAATACAATTCTACCTGAAGTATTAATCTTTGGCATGGTGTTTCACTCTAAAGCCCTGTACACATGGTACAATGGTTGTACAACAACGGTCGTACAACCAGCTTGTTGTACGATCATCCGACCGTTAGTATGCACTATTACAACAGCCGTCGTACAACGGTTGTACAACTGAAGTTGGATGAGCAGACTAGAAAACTTTGGTTGTACAACAAGCGGTTGTACAATTGTTGTACCGTGTGTACAGAGAAGTTGGTCCAACAAAGTTGTACACGCAAAACACGCATGCTCAAAAGTCAGGAACACCCAGAAGTGTCCGTTCTGGGAAACCTACGTTCCTAATTCACAAATCACATGCACCTGAACTTCCTCGTTATACGCTTGTAACATGTCACTACGTTAGCCTTGGTCGTACGATCTCTTAGTGCACGTCAGTACGTGAGACACAACAGCCAACATACCATTTTGGACGCCCGGTCGTCCCACCCGTGTGTACCAGGCTTTAGACTTGTTTGAGGTCATAAGTTTAAAAAACTGCTGCCAGCATAAAGTACAGGCTTTCACATATCTCCAAAATCTCCCTGAATGGTGGTCTGTTGTCACCAACAAAGCACTTGACTATTCAAGGGAAAGAAATGGGTAGCCTCTGGAAGTCACACATCTAAGGTGTCCAAGAGAAGTGAGTAGAGTGGCAACCTCAGCCTGGACTCCAATCAGGCCACAGCCCCAACGCATTTCACCCCCCCCGAGCTTAGACATGGGGAAAGCACTTGATCATGTCACCTTCCAGTCACCCCTTTCTTCCCTTCAGTAGCCCAGTGAGGTTGCCGATCATAGTGATGGAGCCAGTAGGAATGTGTCATGAGTAGAAAGGTGCAAAGCTCAGACAGATTCCCCATGGAGACTGACTTGCTCCTGCCCAGAGTGTATTCCCAACAGTAATGGAACATGGAGAAACAAGATGAAGAGCCGGCAACACATCCTTCTGAAAAAGTCACTTTATTACATTGAGTGGAGTCCACTCAATGTAATAAAGTGACTTTTTCAGAAGGATGTGTTTCCGGCTCTTCATCTTATATCTCCATAGGAATGTGGTTAGTAGCAAAGCAAGCTCCACCACTATGCAGAAGTGCCATGGCAATACCTTTTGGAATGGTTTTAAAGCAGATTTTCAGGAATTCAGCTCCTTTGTAATAAGAGACACACTACGAGTTAAGTCCAAGGAGGTGCATGACATCTCTTTGGCTTATCTCTATTATTTACATCTAACCGTTTTATTGCACTCCTGGAAAAGGCTATTCAGGAGCTTGACCCTGATGCTTTTGGTCTAAGCATCTTCAGCATGCTATGCCTTCTCCTCCTGCCCAATGACATAACTCTTTGTATTACGCGAACTCATTCACAAAATACAAAGGCTCCTCTGAATGGGCAGCAGATGGGAGGGGCAGGCATAGATGTTCTATGAGTTTTATGAGTGTCAGTGTATGCTCTGGTAGAGCCATAAACCTGTCAGATATACAGTTATGGCCAAAAATATTGGCACCCCTGCATTTCTGTCACATAATGCACCACTTCACCCAGAAAATTATTGAAATTACAAATGCTTAGGCATTCTCATGTTTATTTCTGTTGTTTGTATTGGTATGACACAAAGTGGAGAAACAAAAAGTCAAATCTGACACATTCGATGCAAAACTCCAATAATGGACTGGACAAAATTATTGGTATCTTCTCAAAATTGGGAGAAATAATTGCATTCCAAGTTTGTGATGCGCCTGTAATTTGTAATTAAACTTACCTGTATCAATTAACAGGTGCTGGCAATACATAAATCACACCAGCAACCAGTTAAAAATTGACTCAACCTTTCTGTTGTGTGTCTCTGTGTGCCACATGGAGCATGGAGAAGAGAAAGAATAACATATAATTGTCTGAGGATTTGAGAACAAAAATTGTGGCAAAGCATGGACAATCTCAAGGTTACAAGTCCACCTCCAGAGATCTTAATGTTCCTGTGTCCACTGTGTGCAACTTTGTCAGGCAGTTTACAGCCCATGGCACTGTAGCTAATGTCCCTGGGCGTGGACGAAAGAGAAAAATTGATCAAAGAGTTTGCCAATACTTACCCGAGAAACCCAAAATCCTTTCGGAGAATGTGCTGTGGACAGATGAAATAAAATTACAACTTTTTGGTAAAGCCCATCATTCTACTGTTTTCAGAAAAAGAAATGAGGCCTTTAGAGAAAAGAATACGGTCCCTACAGTCATGGCGGAGGTTCACTGATGTTTTGGGGTTACTTTGCTGCTTCAGGCACTGGATGTCTTGACTGTGTGCATGGCATTATGAAATCTGAGGACTACCAAAGAATTCTGGGGTAGGGCCCAGTGTCAGAAAGTTGGTTCTCTGTCAGAGGTCGAGGTCATGGGTCTCTTACAGCAGGACAATGACCGAAAACACACATCAAAAAGCACCCAGAAATGTTTTAAGACAAAGCGCTGGAGAAAACTACACTGGCCAGCAATGAGTCCAGATCTAAATCCCATAGAGCACCTGTGGAGAGATCTCAAACCAGCAGTTGAGAAAAGGAACCCTTCCAATCTGAGAGACCTGGAGCAGTTGGCGAAATAAGAGTGGTCCAAAATTCCAGTAGAGAGGTGTAAGAAATGAATTGATGGTTACAGGAAGCAATTGATTTCAGTTATTTTTTCCAAGGGTTGTGATACCAAATATTAAATTGAGGGTGCCAATAATTTTGTCCAGTCTATTTTTGGATTTTTGCGTGGATTCTGTCAGATTTGGCATTCTGTTTCTTCACTTTTTTGTGTCTTACCAATACAAACAAAAGAAATAAACATGAGAATGCCTAAACACTTGTAATTGCAACAATTTTCTGGGTAAAGCGGTACATTATCTGACAGAAATACAGAGGTGCCAATATCTTTTAGTCACCTGCCCTATATCTATCCATTAAATGCATGTGCTTCCATTGTGAAGACAGAGATACAGAGATAGGTTCTGCAGTATACAGGGTACCTTGTCACCAGCCTGCAGCTTACACATGCCTTTGCAAATGTGTGTAACCAAACCCCTATTTTTAACACATACTGTTAGCCAGGTTCATTCGGTTGGTCGCAAGCTGGTCAGTAAGCTTGGAAATTCTTTGGTTTTTGTCTGACATGCGTCTGCCCTTCCAGTGCTCCTTACTGTAAAGGCCAGTTATAGGTGGGGGCATGTGACATTTGTTTGTAGTGCCAATATTTTTGCCTATGACTGTAAATAATAGAGATAAGCCCATGGGATGTCATGTACCTCCTTGGACTTAACTCATGGTGTGACTGAATTCCTTGTATTCAGCTTCAAATTCTTTTGTATTAGTCTATCATGGCTTTTGTTATAGTTTGGAAATACCTTTTATATGGACAGGTGTTCCTAAAAGGGAATGTGTCAGGACACAACTGCCATTGACTAAACGTCAATCCATGACGTGAAACGCGTTAGCAGCAATGCCTTTTGCTCACATCTGTCGGCGCTTTTACTGTACTCGTGTATATATGGATACTGCATAATAAATGGGGATTATTTGGAGTGCGGCCATCCAGAGACTCTTCATTTTGCCTCTACACAACTGCCATTGTTGACTTCATTTTGTCGAGGCACATTCCGGGGCTGTCATTTTTAGTTTCCGTCTTGAGTTAGTCTCTTGAACAAGCGTGAACCCCGTGAAGTTTTGGCAAACTCAATCTGCATACATCTGCTCTAGGTCCAAGCTGTTTCGCAAGGGAGCAGTAAGTGAAGGGGGAGACAGACATTGACGCGGTATAGAAGCCGTGTGAAAGAAGCATGGAAGGCTGGGGGTGAAACAATGTATAGTAATAGCTTTTGCTGACAGGTTGTTTAATTGTTCTCTGGAAAACACGAGGAGCACAATGCCACAAGCCTAATAATACACAAACATAAGCTGGACATCTGTAGGGCCGAGGGGCTAATTATAGCACAGCTGTCCTTCTACATGTAAGGTGAACCAACACATGGCAAGGACACAAATCATCACTTCATACAGATATTACATCCACATAGCTACAAACAATGTAACATAAGAGGACCTATTCTATTCCAGGTAGGTTCTAGCTACTAAAGGACAACCTATGCAAAAATAATTGCATGTTATTAACATTTAATGTAAACATTCTTTTGTATAATTCACATTTTTTTCTTCACATTTATAAAGCTATATTGTTCAGTAGAAGTGACAGTTAAGGGCTTGAGACAAACCACTACACGGCTCGGGTTGCTTAAACCAGTTACCTTTCATTCAGTTGGATTAAAATATATGTGAGCAAACAACTAAATGCACAGCTTGGTAGGTGTGAACTATCTCACTTGCCAGAAGATACAGTATGTCCTATTTTGTCTCAACTGCCACTTTATGCATTGATATACAGCGGGTAAAATGTGTATTGAGCATGTCACCATTTTTCTAGATAAAGATACACTATATGACCAAAAGTATTAGGACGCCTGCCTTTACACACACATGAAGTTTAATGGCATATCAGTCTTAGTCTGTAGGGTTCAATATTGAGTTGGTCCACCCTTTGCAGCTATAACAGCTTCAACTCTTCTAGGAAGGCTGTCCACAAGGTTTAGGAGTGTCTATGGGAATGTTTGACCATTCTTCCAGAATCGCATTTGTTAGGTCAGACACTGATGTTGGAAGAGAAGGCCTGGCTCGCAGTCTCCGCTCTAATTCATCCCAAAGGTGTTCAATCAGGTTGAGGTCAGGACTCTGTGCAGGCCAGTCAAGTTCCTCCACCCTAAACTCACTCATCCATGTCTTTATGGACCTTGCTTTGTGCACTGGTGCGCAAAGCAAGGTCCATAAA
>BLSH010284851.1:862860-875655 GCA_018402905.1 Glandirana rugosa
CTGTTCGTGTCTCCCCTCCCCTCAAGTCTACATGGTCGTCTAAATCTATGTGATTGTTTAACTTTCGACAATCGTCCAATAATTTAGTACGTGAAACTTCGAACAACATACGTCTCCTATCGAAATGAAAGTACCTCCTTATAGTCTTGTACTTGTCCTTGTTTGACCTTGATCTATGTTTACTCATGTGTCTTGTCTCCTCTCTACTGTAAAGGAGAATAACGTAATGTTATCTGAAAGGTACGTCTATTATGATATTATGACGTCACGGTGGACGACCATATCTGTCCATGTCAACACAAGTTTTAATAAGTTGGGGGTGACTTTATCTTTGATTTAATTGTAAGCAGGATGACTGAATGATCATAATCAATGTCAAACCGACCAAAACAATCAATTTCAGTGGGGGTTGAATAATTTTGAACACAACTGTACCTGTCTATACCAGCAGGTGGCACTGCAGTATTATAGTATTATCTGCATGGAAAGTCTATTGTAATGCAATAAGAGGAAATGTCATCTCTCCTCTGTTCTGTGTACTCATTTGTATCTAGTTCCAGTTTGTTCCTGTTCATGTTCTGATATTCCTCCATGAAAGTAAAGCTATCCTCTGCATACAACAAGCTTCAAAGTGCATGATTTAATAACCTGCTAACAGCTTTCAATTTGTTAGTGTATCTAAATCTGCTGGTACATCTGAACTCCCCTCCCCTCTGTGCTTGTCCATCCAGACGCTATAATACAGGAGGAGTGTTACTGGCCAGATTACCAGGTGAAAACAGAAGAAAAAAAATTAAAAAAAGGCAAATGCAGCCACCACATCTAATGTTTTGTAAGCTGCTATATATTACATTTCTGGTTTTGGGTTTAAAATCACAAGTACTAGTTCACACTGCATGCAGTTCTGTGCACTTTTTTTATCTGCACTAAAAATGCATGCACAGTGTTTTCCATGTATTCCAATGGCTCTAGTTCACACCAGAGCAGTCAGTTCAAGTCAGTTTCCAGTGCAGAAAAAAAATGTAGAGTGTGCTGCATTTTTTCTGCACAGAACTGCACTGGAACATAGCAAATTGTATCAAAAACGCGCTGGAACTGCGTGTGGTGTGAACTGTAAGCAAAAACTGATCCGGAACGTATCTGGAGTGCATTTTTGTGGTGTGAACTGGCAGACGAACATTTGTTTCTAAACTCTGTGTCTATACTAACGAGCTCAAAACAGGAGGGAATAAACCATGTTCACAAATAAAAAAAAAGTTTCTGTGGAACTACACTACCACTAGGTGTCAGTAGATATACAATATGACAAAACAATGTAATACAATGTCAACAGAACAAAAACACAACAGGTGGGACACAGAAATCGTTTTTTAGCCAATACAAAGATGTGCAGGGCCAGTGCTCCCACTAGGCCAGTGTTTCTCAACTCCAGTCCTCAAGGCGCCCCAACAGGTCATGCTTTCAGGATTTCCCTCAGATGAAACAGCTGTGGTAATACTAAGGCAGTGAAACTGATCAAATCACTTAAAATAATGGCAAGCCTGAAAACATGACCTGTTGGAGGTACTTGAGGACAGGGTTGAAAACCACTGCACTAGACAAACTAGGCAGCCGCCTAGGGGATGCAGCCATGGCTCACTGACTTCCCCGTTAGCCTTGTCGTGGAACATGGAGAACAGGAGGGGGAAGAGGTGGGCTTGAGGTTGGAAGAGAAGGCGGGCACAGCTGGGGAAGCGGAGGAGGCGGGCATGAGGTCTGCAGAGGAGGCGGGCACAGCTGGGGAGGTGGAACGTAGCTGCTAAATCTGGTGAGTCCGCTCTCTGATCCTGTCACCTGCATGGCCCTAGACAACGAATCCCCGGCCATCCCCCCCTCCCTGGGCTTGAAGGCGGGGAGGAGTGTTGGTCTTGCCTAGGGCGGGAAATAGTTGTGCACCAGCCCTGAAGATGTGCCCTAAGTTTTCTCTATCTCAGTTAAAGCAATATAGCTTAGTCAAGGAGAGCTTCCTTGCCAATTCTCATAGCATGATAACTTAGTAATGCATTGTTTAACCACTTCAATACTGGGCACTTTTAACCCCCTTCCTGCCCAGGCCAATTTTAAGCTTTCAATGCTGTTGCACTGTAACCACTTGCCGACCGGCCACCATTATAATACCGAGGCAGGTTGGCACTGCTGAGTGAATCGCCGTAGCTGTACTGTGGCTCGCGCAGCTGCAGTTACGGGCGGGAGCGCGCCACCGGTGGTGCTCTTTCGCGCCCGCTGCGTGAGCGTGCCTCGTGGGTTGGGCGGACTCGATGTTCGCCGGCGACCCATGATCGGCTGTTATAGAGCCAGAACTGTGATCTGCCAGTGTAAACATGCGGATCTTCATTCTGTCAGGGGACATATGACAGATCTACTGTTCCCAGTAATCGGGAACAGTTAGATCTGCCATGCCCCTGCCAGCCCAGCCTCCACACAGCTAGAACACAGTGAGGGAACACAGTTAACCCCTTGATCGCCCCCCTAGAGTTTAACCCCTTACCTGCCAGTGACATTTATACAGTTATCAGTGGCCATTTTTAGCTCTGATCGCTGTATAAATGTAATTGGTCCCAAAAAAGTGTCAAAAGTGTCCGATCTGTCCGCCCGATAAAAATCTCAAAACGCTGCCATTACTATTAAAAAAAATAATAATAAAAATGACATAACTCAATTCTCATAGTTTGTAGACGCGATAACTTTTGCGCAACCCAATCAATATACGCCTATTGCGATTTTTTTTACCAAAAATATGTAGAAGAATACATAGCCTAAACTGAGGAAGAAATTTGTTTTTCTACATTTTTTTTTGGATAGGTATTTTAGCAAAAAGTAAAAAGTATTGTTTTTTTTTTTTAAATTGTTGCTCAAAAGCGCAAAAAATAAAAAACGCAGAGGTGATCAAATACCACCAAAAGAAATCTCTATTTATGGGGAAAAAAAGGCGTCAATTTTGTTTGGGTACATCATCGCACGACCGCGCAATCGTCAGTTAAAGCGACGCAGTGCCAAATCGCAAAGGTGCTCTGGTCAGGAAGGGGGTAAATCCTTCTGGGGCTGAAGTGGTTAAATGACAATTGTGTGGTCATGCAACACCGTACCCATATGACATTTTTATTCCTTTTGAGACAGATAGAGCTTTCTTTTGGTCGTATGTAGCCACTTCAGCTCCGGAAGGTTTTACCCCCTTCCTGACCAGGCTATTTTTTGCAATACGGCACTGCATTATTTTAACTGACAATTGTGCAGTCGTGCAATGCTGTACCCAAATAAAATTGATCTCCTTTTTTCCCCACAAACATAGCTTTATTTTGGTGGTATTTGATCACCTCTGCAATTTTTATTTTTTGAGCTATAAACAAAAAAATGTGACAATTTTGAAAAAAAAACAATATTTTTTAAACTTCTGCTAAAAAAAAAAACACATTCAATAAAAAAAAAAAAATCGAATTTCTTCATCAATGTAGGCCAATATGTATTCTGCTACATGTTTTTGTTAAAAAAAAAAATCCCAATAAGCGTATATTGATTGGTTTGTGCAAAAGTTTTCTACAAACTATGGGATAAATTTAGGGACTTTTTATTTTTTTTATATGTTTCGATCTGTGACTTATAGCAGGACTGAGGCATTGCGGTGGACAAATCTGACACTAAGTGACACTTTTTGGAGACTAGTGACACCAATACAGTGATCAGTGCTAAAAAAAAATGCAGTCACTGTACTAATGACACTGGCTGGGAAGGGGTTAAACATCAGGAGCAATTAAACTGTGTGCCTAACCAGTGTTTGTGTGTGTACTGTAATTAGGTGATTTTAGTAGGGGAAGTGATGGATTTTGTTCTCTGCTTTGCAGGAACACAAAATCCATCCCTTACTCCCTGTCAGAACGGAGTCATAAGCAGAGCTCAGTTCTGAGTCTCTGTCTGATGATCATTGGGGGTCACCAGACATTGAATGCCTGACACCCACAGATCGGCTTCTGCCATGAGTAATCACAGCAGAAGGTCCCAGGAGGCAGCGGGGGGAAGGAGGAGGGGCCGGACATGACCAGAAAGTGGGATCGGGTACCTGTCAAAAGCAGGTACCGCCCCCCCCCCCCAAAAAAAAGCGCCAAATGTAGCAGTAGAAGGGGGGAACAAGTGGAGCTTCCCCTTTTGGGTGGAGCTCCCATTTAAAAACGTTTACCTAAGCTCCTGAGGAAGCCGTTATTATATATATATATATATTTTTTTTTTTTTTTTTCGATTTGTGACTTATAGCGGGACTGAGGCATTGCGGCGGACTAATTGGACACTAAGTGACACTTTTTGGAGACTAGTGACACCAATACAGTGATCAGTGCTAAAAAAAATGCACTGTCACTGCACTGCAATGACAATGGCAGGGAAGGGGTTAACATCAGGGGCAATCAAAGGGTTAAATGTTACCCTAGGGGGTGCTTTCCAACTGTGGGGGGTGTGCTTTGACTAAAGGAAAACAGAGATCCGTGTTTCTGCTTAGCAGAAACACAAGATCCCCATTTTCCCCTCTGGCAGAATGGCCAGAATGATCACTGGGTTCCCACTGATTGGCTCCTGCTGTGTCCAATAACAGCGGGAGCGGGTCTCCGGCAGCATGCGCGTGTGCCCTAGACCAGGAAGAAGAAATCACATACAGGTACATGATTTTGCGCTTAAGGGACGCCCTGCTACAGTATACTGTATGTACGTGGGGCAGTCCTTAAGTGGTTAATCACCACTGGGGTTTTTATTTTTTTGCTAAACACACTAAAAATGACAGAAAATTTTGAAAAAATATTATTTTTCATTGTTTCTGTTATAAAATTTGCAAATAAGTGATTTTTCTTCTTCACTGATGTGTGCTAATGAGGCTGCACTGATAGGCTGCACTAATTTTCACTGATGAGGCTGCACTGATGGGTTGCGCTAATTGGCACTGATGAGGCTGCACTGATTGGCACTGATGAGGCTGCACTGATGGGCACTGATAAGCTGCACTGATGGGAACTGATGAGGCGGCACTAATAAGCTGCACTGATGGGCACTTATGAGGCTGCACTGATGGGTACTGATGGGCACTTATGAGGCTGCACTGATGGACACTGATGAGGAGGCACTGATAAGCTGCACTGATGGGCACAGATAAGTTGCACTGATAGGCACTGATGGGACTGCACTGATAATCAGTGTAAACAATGTACTAAAAGCCTTGCCGGTTATCGGCTCTCTTTTCCTCACACAGACTCAGAGTGTAAGGAAAGGACTGCTGATAACCAACAAGTCTGTTTACATGTGACCAACTGTGATTGGAAACAACTGAGCCCATGGTAAAGGGCCATGGTGATTGGCCCTTTACCAGAATCTGTGATTAGCTGTGTCCAAAGGACACAGCAGTCAAAAAGCACACCCAATATGCTCCCCAGGGGCACGCGGAAGGCGGTGTTCTAAGAGGACATCCACGGATGCCCTCCTAGGACTGGAAGCCGTCTTTTGGCTATAGTGCGGGTGGGAAGCAGTTATTTAAAATGACTGCACCATGTGATAAAACTCTGTACAGTGTATCTGAAGCCAAAGCTAAAAAAGTAGAGAATGGATAAAACAACTGGGCAAAGCAACAAGCTGTCAGTGTCCTGTTGGAGAGATTTGCATTCACTTCCTGTAATGGAGAAACAACAGGAAATGAGAAGAAATCTTTCCAAACTGATCTGAATCTCCTTTACACAATTGTTCCCCCTAGAACATTCACCTTAATCTCTTGTTCTGATGGTAACTCTAATTTTTTGGCATTCCTATAACTTTTTGTCACAGTGACAATGGTCACTTGGATCTCCCCAGTGGGGACAAAGCCAGTCTAGCGATGGGCTAAGGTTCAGGCTCAAACCCACAGGAAGTTATCACATGATAGCACGCCGCCAGCCCATGTGGCCACATAAGGCCACCAACCCATTGTGGCCACATAAGACCACCAGCCCATTGTGGTCATGTGGCCATATTTGGGCAATGTCATTGGTCAACAATGGACAATATTTGGTCAATAATGTCACCTGCATCTCTGCCTCTTTGTTATGTGCGGCTGCAGAGCCAGGAATTTCACAACCACAGCTGACTGGGCCTGCGGCTTGCTATCATGAGACAGTTTCCCACCGGTTTTGGACAAACTGGGTTTGGGCCCAAACCTGAGCTCATCAGTACTATATATGGGTTCTCACCATTGCACAATATTACCAAAACTAAAAACTGATTTTACACTTTAAATGATATAAAATATATATTGCTCTATTACCAGGTTCTACATCAATGCTATAAAGATGGGCCGTGTTAACAGCCTTGGAACTGAAAATAGCCAACCAAAACCTGCCACTATGAAGATCATTTTGGCCAAACATGACAATAACAACAACAGCTACAAGAAATGTTTAAAGGTATCCGAGGCCAAACAAGACCATGAACGTATCATGAAAGCTAAGGTCGAATCTCACTTCTCCTCCAAGTCTCAAACTTTGGACATACAGAATGGGAATCCACATGAGTTCCACAGAGTACAGACTGACATTCATGTTTCTACAAGAACATCCCATGATGTGGTGACTGAGAAGATGATTGGGGTCCTAAAGGTTTCAAATGTCAAAAGCAGAACATTGTCATCTTCCAGGTCCAAAGGCCAGAAGGAGGTTTTCCATTTCTGGTCAACCAAGGTTAATGGTCAAGAAGATCCTGATAGAGAACTATCAAAAGTTAAGCCAAGGCTAAACAGAGATAATAAAAATGATACAGTAATACATTCAAGTGGCAGTCCAGCCCCAAGATGTGATGGTGATACAAAAATTCCTGCAATGACATCTCTAAAGAGGAAGAAGAGGGATGAGATTTTCTCTGCCAGTGCTGCCAGATATATTGACGATCATGTTATTGCCATGAGTAATCAGGTATCTCGAAAACCAATTATTTTTACATGTACAGTACAGTGGTTTTAAAAAGCACTTTAGGGGTAACGTGTGTGTATATATACACTGATCAGCCATAACATTATAACCACCCACCTGATTTTGAGTAAGTCCCCCTTTTGCCACCAAAACAACCCTGACCCATTGAAGCATGAACTCCAAAGTAACATCTAAATGAATGACAGGACCCAAGGTTTCCAAGAAGAACACTGCAAAAAGCATCATACTCCCTTCCGATGGCTTATCTACTTCCCATACTGCATCCTGGTGCCAACTGTTCCCCAGGTAAATGACACACACACCTGGCCATCCACATGGTGTAAAAGAAAACGTGATTCACTAGACCAGGCCACCTTCTTCCATTGCTCCGTGGTCCACTTCTGATACTCAAGTGCCCTTTATATTAGCTTTTTAGCTGTGGACACGAGTCAGCATGGACACCCTGATCGTTTTGCGGCTGCGCAGCCCTGTACGGGACAAACTGCAATTTGTACAGTGTGTTTTCTGACACCTTTCTTTCAGAACCAACATTAACTTTTTCAGCAATTTGAGCTTTAGTAGCTCTTCTATTGGATTGGACCACACGGAACCGCCTTTGCTCCCAACGTGCATCTGAGCCTTGGCCGCCCATGACCATGTCACAGGTTTGCCGGTTTTCCACCCTTGGACCACTTTTGGTAGGTCCTGATCACTGCAGACTGGGACCATCCCACAAGAGCTGAAGATTTTGACCTGCTCTGACCCAGTCATCTAGCCATTACCATTTGGCCCTTGTCAAAGTCACTCAAATCCTTATGCTTGCCCATTTTTTCTGCTTTCAACACATCAACTTCAGGGACAACATGTTCATTAGCTGCATAATATATCCCACCCACTTTCAGGTGCCATTGTAATGAGATAATCAGTGTTATTCACTTTACCTGTCAGTAGTTATAATGTTATGGCCGACCTCAATGCACTGTTTAATTGGGCAACTATGTGGCAAATGAGATTTAATGTTGATAAATGTAAAGTTATGCACTCGGGGCTAAAAATATGCATGCATCATACATACTAGGGGGAGTACAAATGCGGGAATTAATGGTGGAGAAGGATCTGGGTGTGCTGGAGGATTATAAGCTTATTAATAGCATGCAATGCCAAGCTGCAGCTTCCAAAGCAGGCAAAGTCATTTCTTGTATTAAGAGAGAGAGATATAATTTTGCCCCTGTACAAATCATTAGTAAGACCTCATCTGGAATATGCAGTTCAGTTTTGGGCACCAGTTCTCAAAAAGGATATTGGGGAACTGGAGAAAGTGCAGAGAAGGGTAACCAAACTGATAAGAGGCATGGAGGAGCTCAGCTATGAGGAAAGATTAAAGGAACTGAATTTATTCTCTCTTGAGAAGAGGAGATTAAGGGGGGGTATGATCGACATGTATAAGTACTGTAAGGGAGATAGCTCGGCAGCGGGTGTGTTTGACCCCCTGGAAGGGTACATTACACAATTTAGGCACAGTGAAACAGCAGTTTCAGAGAAAAACAAAAAGGTACTTTATTCTCACTAGATACAATGTGAAAAACAGCAAAACAAAAACAAACAACAAAATACATCCTAGGCCACTTGGCCACTGACTACACAATAGGTTTCCTTGTCTGTCAGCTGAGTACAGCCTACCGTTGTACCTAGCTCCTATCTCTCACTGAACAGTCAGCCACACAGGCTTCTTACCAGACAAGCTGTTACACTCCCCAGTCTGTTGACCTGACACAGAACCTGGTTCCAGGGTGGAGCACTCACCTATGCTTGCTGGGAGTTTATGTAGAGGTCTTAATGAGCCAGCTCAACCCAGCTGGACTCATTACCTCTACCCCTGCAAGACTCAGCACTCCCCCTAGTAGTATAAGTCTGTATACACTTTGAATCTTGGGCAAATGTACCTGCCATCCTGCACGCAACCAGGCATCTTTACCTGCCGGCTGTCACAGTACATAAGTGGTCCATATAGTGAACTTGGTGTTGGGTTATTCACTTTAAAGTCATCACAGAGGACAAGGGGGCACTCTAAGTCTGGAGGAAGAGAGGTTTAACCTGCAAATACGGAAAGGCTTATTCACAATAAGAAGCGTGAAAATGTGGTTCTGGCCAGCTCAGTAGATTGCTTAACCACTTCAGCCCCGGAAGGATTTCACACTTTAGGACCAGAGCCCTTTTTGCGATTCGGCACTGCGTTGCTTTAACTGACAATTGCGCGGTCGTGCGACGTTGTACCCAAACGAAATTTGCGTCCTTTTTTTCCCACAAACAGAGCTTTCTTTTGGTGGTATTTGATCATCGCTGCATCATTTCTGATCGCCACTATAAACAAAAGAATAGCGACAATTTTGCAAAAAAACTCACATTTCTTACTTTTTGCTAAAATACAAATACAAAAAAAAAAATACAAAAAAAACATTTTTTTTCATCAGTTTTGTCCGATTTATATTCTTCCTCATATTTGTGATAAAAAAAATCACAATCTGCGTTTATTGATTGGTTTGCGCAAAAGTGGCCGCGTTTACGGATGATGAGAATTCATTTTTGGGGCCATTGGCATTTATGCAGCGATCAGTGCTATAAAAATGCATTGATTACTGTGTAAATGCCATTGGCAGTGAAGGGGTTAACCTGCAGGGGGCACTCTAAGGGTTAACTGTGTTCCCTGGGCGTGTTCTTTGTGTGGGCTGCCCTAGCAGGGGAAGGGAAGTGATCACAGCTTCCATGTAGAGGAAGGCTGTGATCACAGCCCTTCCCCCTCTCACAGAACAGAGGTCCGTGTTTACTTACACGGACCTCCGTTCTTTCAGTGCGGGGGGGGCATCGCGGGTAGCCGGCGGCAATCGAGTCCACCGCACCCGCTCCCTGGCCCTCCCCAAACACAGTGAGCGCGGGCTCAGAGTGCGCGATCTCGCAGCCGCCGTCATATGACAGCGGTTTGCAATATCAAGCCACTTTGTCGCCGTCAACCTGCGGTTGGCGGTCGGCAAGTGATTAAAAAAGGCCTAGACTCTTTCCTAAATGTACATAATATAACTGGGTACTGACATTTATAGGTAAAGTTGATCCAGGGAATATCCGATTGCCTCTCAGGGGATCAGGAAGGAATTTTTTCCCCTTCTGGAGCAAATTGGATCACGCTTTGCTGGGGTTTTTTTCCTTCCTCTGGGTCAACTGTGGGTGTGGGATTGTGTATATGGCATTGTAAAAAAAATAATTTTTTAAGTTTTTTTTTTTTCTTTATTATTGAACTGGATGGACTTCTGTGTTTTTTCAATCAGACTAACTATGTAACTTCAAAATTGTTCAGATTATTAGGAGGGGGCTAGAAATAACTGAAAAATGCAGAAAGGAATATATGATTTTACATTTTTTTTGACCATGAATGCACTGTTAAAAATTAGACCTCTTATCAAAAGTTGCTCCCAAATGAGGCTATGTTCTCTTGGCAAGATAATAGTAATTTTCTTTCAATACTTTGACTTATTTTCCAGGCTACGTTGGAAAAGCTGTCAGTACAGGAAATTGTTCATAAAATCACAGTGACATCCAAAAACAGCTTAGAGAAATTAAGAGCAATATGGATTTGGCTTTGCCACAACATCAGTAAGTATATATTACCTGTATTACATTATGAATAGAGGCATCTCAGTGAAAGAAAGGGTCGTACACAGGGTTGCCAACCGCCAGTAAATTTACTGACAGTTTGTAAAAATCTGTGATTTTTTACAACTGTCTATAAATATCAGAGTCTGATAATTTGTCATGCTGTGCTGACTTTTTAAGTGTAAATCAGGCAAATTACTTGATATGGGTATTTTCAGTGTTTCCATGTTATGTTTAAATATCAATTGTCTTAATTTTTAATAAGAGTGCAGTTTTTTTCAGGTTGCCAGTAAAAAATGTGCTCCGTCAGTACATTTTCCATGTTTTGCCAGTAAAAAATGATGCAAGAGGTTGGCAACCCTGGTCGTACACAGTTTCATTTCACGTTAAGAACTAAGAATTTTGGGACCATTTTGAAGCACAAAGGCTTCTGTGAATTGTCTGTTATACTTTTTCCTGTTATGGTTCAGACTTATTCAGCAAGGACTATATTGAAGGGAATAAATAGTATTTTCAAATACTTTTCAGATACATGTAGCACCCTCTACATATGTATGTGCTATAGTGGTAGGAGCTAGAAGCTAGGCCTGTTTGTTTTAATTGTGTGGGCTGGGAATGGCCTAGGGTAGCAGCTGGTGACTCACAAGCAGCATCACTGAGACCTCCCCTTTCTTTCCAGAGGCTTCTGGAGTGTTCTAGAAGGAGAAAGGAGGGGAGGAGAGGTGGATCTTGCCTGGGGTGTTTGGGGAGCCTTGACCAATCCCCAACCTGGATTCGCAGGGGGAATGTCTCCTTAAATGCCTAGGGTCAGCCCAGCTGGGGAGGAGTTGTTTGGATAGAAGAGATGGAGTACTGAGGCTGTTGGTACCCTTGAGGGAGCTCCCCAGTCTGGGGGGTGACCTTGGGCCAGGGGTACATCCATGAAGAGTGAAGAGATCCTGGATCAGAGGAACAGGAGAGTCTCCAGGAGAGGAACAACTGGTCGCAGCCAGGAGAGTTGGTGAGTGACATGCACAGCCAGTGAGAGGACTGGGAAAGCACGCCTAGGAGGACTGGGAGTTTGCAGTCAGCAGAGGGTGCAGAGCCAGAGAAGTGGACTGTGGTGTCATGGGCAGTGGAAAGAGGCAGTTGCAGCCTGGAGGGCTGGTAGTGCCTGAAGAGGGCTTATTGGGAGTATAAGCCAAGTGGACAGCTAGCACTAGAACTGTTCTATATTGTTGCTACACTATAGGGGCCGCAAAGTCCTTGCCCACAAAAGGCATTTGCTTTAGGCTTGGTGGAGTTAATGCCAGGCCAATCAACCATATCAACCAAATGGTGCTAGCTGGTCCAGGAGAGGAACTAAGAGTTGTGCTGGAGGAGTTACAGTCTGCAGTAAGTAGTGTGCATGAGGTGAAGAGAGGAACAGTCTGCAAGCAAGTATTGTGCTAGAGGAGACTGAGGAAACGTGTACAAAGAGTGTACATAGTGGTCCCATTCTAATCAATTACAAAAATTCTTCTGGGCATCCCATAACCACCTAACAAAACAACAAAAACAAAGCACTTGGACTGGTTCCTGACTCTGGATGTCTGAGAAGAGTGTGACTATTTGGGCAGAGTGACAGGTGAACTACTACTTTCAGCAACCCCTACAGGGACATAGTTGCATACATATGTAAAATGGATAAGCTATATGTAAATACTGCTGTGCTTATGCTACCTGAACCTTGCTTTGCAGTGCTATACAAAGGTTGCACTTTAGGCTGGATTCACACCAGTCCGGGGCGAATTCCAGCTCCGATGCCTGTGAGAAGCACAGGGGCTGACGGGGGGGGGGATGCAGTGAGGAGGGGGAAAGATCCACGTTCAATGCGGAACACATCTCCGAATTAGATGCATTCCCATTGAACAAAATGGGGCTGGAATTCGCACAACTTGTTTTCAAGTGTCCTGCGAATTGGATGCGGTGTAAGCTGCATTCAATCACATAGGTGTGAAACCAGCCTTACTGTTCATTCTCACAATGCAAAACTATGAGTCAGTTGGCTGAATGAGAACTATGCACTCCCTGTGTGGCTGATATCTCATCTCAACACATGTGGAAGCCTGACACCTGAAAACAATTTTTATTTTAGTATTAACCAGATGCTGTTAGTGACTCAGTAGAGCTGTGGTTCCAAATATGCTTTAGCTTTCTTATCCCGTGGAAGCCAGTATCCATA
>BLSH010284851.1:875665-892658 GCA_018402905.1 Glandirana rugosa
AATACCACCATAGTCATACCATGAGTAACATATAGACACCTGTACAAATACCACCACTATAAACATGTCCCCAGATATACAATGAGTTCCACACCGATACCACCATAAACATGTTCAAAGATTTACGAGTACTGTACCACCATAAACATATCCACAGATATACAATGAGTACCATACTGACACCATCATAAACATGTCCACAGATATACAATGAATACCATACTGACACCACCATAAACATATCCACAGATATACAATGAGTACCATACTGACACCACCATAAACATGTCCACAGGTATACAATGAGTACTGTACTGCCACCACCATAAACTTGTCCACTGATATACAATGAGTACCGTACTGCCACCATCATAAACATGTCCACAGATATATAATGAGTACTGTACTGGCACCACCATAAACATGTCCACAGATATACAATGAGTACCATACTGATACCACCATAAACATGTCCACAGATATACAATGAGTACTGTACTGGCACCACCATAAACATGTCCCCAGATATACAGTCAGCATAGAGTACCTGGGAGCTTTTGGAAATCAGTGGGCCTGAAAATAGGGGGGGAACAGAAGTTGAAGTAGTGGACAGAGTAGGTGGTGCGGCTAATAGTGGTGTACCTAGTGCACCTAAATTGTACACAATGGGCTGAAGGACACTGACATCTGTACTGGTCAGTACTGGACTGCCGTAGTATTGTTGAGCCCCATTCCCTCTCAAGTGGGACTGACCTGCAGCCTATGCTCCTTTTACTCACTCCTCATTGAGTGTATGTTCTCCTATTCTTCCCCTGCACTCCCATTAATTAATTTGTGTGTGGAGGAGTCCTTGTCTGTTTCATGCCCTCCATCATTACTCTTCTCAACCCTCATCTCAGTAATGAGGCTGCTAGGCAATGTTACTTGTGCTGTCCCACCTTTCCTCTCAGTTTGCAGTGGTCTGTTGTAGAAGGAAGGTGGCTGGGCCACACAGAGCCATGCATTTTCATTGTGTGCTTAGCAAAGGAAAAAGATATGACCAACGCTTTTCAGGAAACAACCTTAAAGTTAGTGAGGCCACTTCTTCTCCTAAAAGAGCTTGGCTACTGCAGTCAGTGACACTGGGTGTCTCCAGGGACCATTAGGGTTCCTACAAAGAAGTCAAATGATTTCACTGTTTACATATCTGATGATTGCCTTTTAACAGGTTACGACATTGAAGGGTTCCTGGGACGCTCTCCAAAGCTATACAGAGTAGAAGATGTTCTGGAGTCCAGAAAAGGTGTATGTGCCGGTTATGCGGGACTGTGCAAAGCAATGTGCAGGTTTGCTACTGATCTTCATAATGAGTATTTATGGTTTAGTCACAAGGGTGGAAGAAGCTGAGTGGGCACAGTTGAAGACCAAATCTGACCCTGATCCTCAAATGCCTACCATTCATGTGGTTGTATTTATGATTTGTTACCAGGTATAAGAGGCTTTTTGCTAATATAGCAGTCCCTTACCCCCTGGAGGCTAGTGGGGATCGCCAGATGTCAGGTAGGCTGACATTTACAGCGTATCCGAGGACTGAGTTCATGGTGAATAGTGGGGAGCTGGAAGCATTAGGCACCAGTCACGTGAACCAAATAAACAGAGTTTATTCAGCAGCATTTCCAGGGAAAAGGTTCAGGGCAGCGGTGCCCAACCAGTAGCCCGCGGAACCCTCTGATGTGGTCCACGACATCTCAACCCGCCATCCCAGAGCATCAGCTTTGTGAATGGAGCCCACTCCACTCATTGTGGGCCGTGACCAGTTACCAAGTCACTTAAGTGGCCCCCACTCTTCAAAAGGTTGGGGCACCCCTGGTTTAGGGCATAAGATACCCAAAGCACTGTCCCTCACAGACTCCAGTCTCCACTCTTAGCTTTACAAAATGTGTGCCTTTAAGATGAGCCCAGAGTTTCTATAATTTAGTGATACCTTTGCTGGTGAGTAAAGGGCCCTATCCATCCTCCCAAGTGAGCTACCAGTCCTCTATAAGAGTCCTACTTTCTAGTGCACCTCCTCCACCAGCGTTTTCTTGCTTTTCCCTTTTCAAGACATGACAGCCCTAGCCATAAACCCAGGCCTTATCTCAAGAACACAGTTAGGCCCTCCCTAGGAGGCCGGGCTAGGAAGACAGCCAAATTGACAGCACACCTCCCCAAGCCCAAGAATTCTCCTCAGGGTTAAGCCACATATTTAAACCCTTGCCCAACATGCATAATTTATACTAAAATTCCCATTAAATGGCCAGGTATAGAAACAACTATTCCTAATCCAGCCCTATTTCCCTCCCCTCTGTATTACAAGAGGCATTCCTTGATAGCAGTCAGGAGTAAGCAATCAGGCTGGAGTTCAGGAAACCTAGCTAAGACCAAACCATCCATAAACTGGGCACTAACTGGATACAGCTAGGCAGTAATAAACTTGATAACCCATTGCTGCATTAGGCAGGATGGCTACACTAATAAGTGTCTTATACCACAGGATGCATCTTTTGGGCTATTAACAGCAAGGACGCCTGCGGGGGGACTCTCTAGGTCAGTGGTCTCCAATCTGCTGTCCTGGGGACAGATACGGCCCTTTGTTTTATCCAGCACTTGAGGCATGATTCCTGCCTCTAGCACCAACAATTGGGCATAATTCCTGCCACTGATACCAACAATGGGGCACTATTCCTTCCACTGACACAAACGATGGGGCATAATAGCTGCCATTGATACCAACAATGGGCACTGTTTCTCTGACTGACACTAACTATTTCTCCCCCTAATACCAGTGGCGGCTGGTGAAATTTTATGATGGGGCGCCAGGCCCCACCCTTACTTTTTGACCCCACCTACTTCTCATAAGCCCCACCCCTTATATAATCCACCCACTCCGTCCCCTGTATTCCACATATTGTGTCAGGAGTATACAACTTGGCATCACAGGACACAGTACAGCTCAGCATCACAGGTGGGGTATATTGCAGCCAGTGCACAGTATACAGCTCAGCATCACAGGTGGGGTATATTGCAGCCAGTACACAGTATACAGCTCAGCATCACAGATGGGCTATATTGCAGCCAGTAACACAGTATACAGCTCAGCATCACAGGTGGGGTATATTGCAGCCAGTACACAGCATACATCTCAGCATCACAGGTGGGGTATATTGTTGCCAGTACACAGTATACAGCTCAGCATCACAGGTGGGGTATATTGCAGCCAGTACACAGTATACAGCTCAGCATCACAGGTGGGGTATATTGCTGCTAGTACACAGTATACAGCTCAGCATCACAGGTGGGGTATATTCAGCCAGTAAGACAGTATATAGCCAGTACACAGGTAGGGGTATATTATATTGGTATAACACTATCTATAACAGCCGGTACGGTACCTGGCAGCCTGGCTTCAGGCCTTCAGGGGCATACAGGCTTGTGGTCGGCTCTCGGCTGGCCGCAGCTCCAGGCTGCTGAGGAGACGACTGGAGTGGTGGGTGGGAGTGGGACCCAGTCACTGGAGGCCTGGCTGGCAAGGAGGACGGACGGGAACCCAGCGGAGTGCGAGTCATCGAGCGCCCAGCAGCCAGCGTGTTCGCCACAGTCCCGCCCCACGCCCACCGCACCTGACCAATCAGTGGCAGTCACTGGCTCAGGGCAGCCAATTAGTGTATGTATCTGCGCTTCTTTGGTGCACATTCATACACCTGTAGGACTGACCAATAGGCTCACTGCTTCCTGTCAGCAGACAGCAAGGAGCCGGAGAAAAAAAAATCAATATACCGGCGCCATCTTTAGGGGGTCGGGCTGACTTTTTTTTTTCTTCATTCCCTGCAGGGAGGCGGCGCCCCCTATTGACCGGTCGCCGCTCCCTAATACCAAAGATGAGGATTTTTCTACTCCCACTAACCACAGTCTGGACCTCCTAAAGTCTGAAGGATAGTAAACTGGCATTGTTTAGAAAGTTTGAAGCCCCTGCTCTGGGTTATAGAATAGCTAGTAATAATTAGTCAGACATTTTTGCTGCTTATCCAAAGCTGATGTATGTTCCTGACATTCAGAGCCGAGGAAGCTACCCAGATGAGTAGTAAAAACGTTTTCAACATTACAGCAAAGGTCCAGTTGAAGGTGACTAATTACTTCTAAGTATAGTAATGAGGACATTTTTGCAATGGGGAAGTTAATGTACAGGCCTGACAAGTATATGCAGCAATGACTAAACTGAGAATATGAGAACAGAATAGGAATCAACCTACACTTTAAAACAAAGGAATAATATTCCATTCTTATTAATAGAATGTGTTCTTTAATGATGCCAGCATGACATCTGACACAGAGTTTGCTCTGTCGGGGCTCCGTTTTCCAGAATCACAGCACATACCGTATATCAGATGTTATTGTACTGGATAGATTTGGCCCTGTACCAAGTTTGGCTAATTAACTGAATGGCATCGGCGCAGGAGGCGGCCTCACAGAGACTGTGTGGGTTACACATGCAATTAGCAAACATTGTTAAAGGATCACTGAACTCAAAGAGAAAAGAAAAAGTTGCATTATGCAAACGGGGTACTACTAAGAACATTCATAACTGTGTATGTCCAAGTCCATTCATGTCTGCAGATTAAAACTGACATTTAGGCACAGCCTACTGTCAGCTGGCTGCAACCGTAAGCAGTAAAAGGTCATTTGGAGCAGCACCTCCTAACCCCCTGGAGCCACTGCTGGGCCATGGTGGCCTTCCTCCTTCCAGGTCTCCAGCAAATTGCTGATCCCCAAACTTTCCACAGTGCCTCCCACCTCTCAAAGTGCCCCCCAACCTGCCATAGTGGCCCGCAGTGCCCATCAACCTCCCATAGTGCCCCTAGGCCCCCAGAGAGCCCTTCACTCCCTCACAGTGCCCCCCCCTACTTCACACAGTGGCCAGGGCTGTCTTAATGTATGGGCACTGCTCAGGGGCCCCAGGTGCATGGGGGCCCAATGATAATCTTGCATTACATCATACCTTCCAACTGTCTAGGATCTGCCGTGACAGTCACGCTTTTTACTAAGATGTCCTGGGATGGCTGTGTCCCAGAAAGCATCCCAGAACCTGTACTGTGCCCTCCTAATCCCAGTATTGTGCCCTTCTGCCTCCCCCGTACTCTGCCCTTAGTATTGATTAGTCTTTTATTTTATGGCATGTTTTTTTATTGTTTCAAATATATTTTATGGAAAGTACTAATAAAGCCTCCCACCTCTCAAAGTGCCACCCAACCTGCCATAGTGGCCCGCAGTGCCCATCAACTTCCCATAGTGCCCCTAGGCCCCCAGAGAGCCCTTCACTCCCTCACAGTGCCCCCCCTCCACACTTCACACAGTGGCCAGGGCTGTCTTAATGTATGGGCACTGCTCAGGGGCCCCAGGTGCATGGGAGCCCAATGATAATCTTGAATTGCTTCATACCTTCCAACTGTCTGGGATCTGCCGGGACAGTCACGCTTTTTACTAAGATGTCCTGGGATGGCTGTGTTCCAGGAAGCATCATCCCAGAACCTGTACTGCGCCCTCCTGATCCCAGTATTGTGCTCTTCTGCCTCCCCCCGTACTGTGCCCTTAGTATTGATTAGTCTTTAATTTTATGGCATGTTTTCTTATTATTTAAAATATATTTTATGGAAAGTACTAATAAATATATGTTTAATTCTATCAACTATTTATACTTTAATTCTTGAGAGAAGGTGCATAAATTGGGGCAGGTTGGTAGGGGTCCCAGGGCATTACTTTGCCCAGGGGCCCGTGATGCTAATAAGATGGCCCTGGCAGTGCCCCTCAGAGGTTCTAACCCTTTCCTGCTATCCAAAACAGAAACAAAAAGCCTTGGCTGGACACACTTTATTTTTTTAAAGTAGCAGATCCAATTAATGTGACTCTGAGATAGTGAAACTGAGCTCTCAAGGACTTTAGAGTCACTGTTCTTCTCAGGACAGAAATGCTTTACAGTCTTCTTTGTCTAAAGTATTTTCTTAAATTATCTTATTGGCCCCAAGTTCTTTAACGCTGAATGCCAGCCTTACCTTTTTTTCCCCACACTTGTAACAAGACCTCTCTTGTGTTGAAACTGGTTAATCTCTATTTCTTTCAAACGTGCATCTCCACAAAATAACCCTTTGAAGGTACAGCAGCCTTCTTAAGCCTGTCCTAATTTCCTGTCTGAATGACTTTAAACATCATCGATCCTTTTGTTGCCGACCTCTCACAGCTATTAGATCTCTCTGCCATCAGTTATTTTGTTCCTGAACATTACAGGGCTGTCTTTAATATTGATTGGACCCTGGGCATATATTTTCTGGGGTCCCCTGAATCTACCTATCAACTATTTGTGCTCAAGAGACAACTGCTTTGGGCCCCACGACAATGACTGGGCCCGGGGCAGCTGCCCCATTTGCCGTGCATTAAAGACGGCCCTGAAAAGAACACTTACCCAACATCCCTTTTAGATGTGCATGGTCAAGCAACTGATCAGCAGATTGCACAGCTAAAGTCTTTCAGCACCCTGTGGAGTGCTGAAAGGAGGAGTATGCATGTCTAAAGAGATCCTGGATATTGTTTTTCATATAGCACTCTTAAAGCAAGATTTGAGGCAGGGTGCTGTGGCAATTACTGGGGTCTGCCAGCCCCTACTACCAACCTCAGGACAGAACTAACATACAGACCCAGTGATGATATAACTAGGTCTTTAAAGAGTTATTTCCTACAAACCAAGTTATTTGATTGAAAAATGTTACTTTCAGTCTTTTTATTAACAGTCTCAAAAGTGAGGTACAAAAGAGTAAGCCGTACAATAACCAAGGTACTGGCGGGTCATGTATAAAGAGTAAAACAGAAAGGGCACAATGTTGTGGTAAACAAATTGCGATCACAAATAACATCAGCCCCATATGGGGCGTTATACAAATTCAACATCAAATGCTTTGGAAAAGATTCACCACTCTTAACTAAAAGAGTACGGGAATGGTTGCTACCCAAAATTCCATGAGTCGCACAGAGTGCAAAATTTAGTGCAAATAGAAGAAAAAAGAGAGAAGCAGAAAGAAGTAAGAACATGGAAGAAGAGAACGAAAGAAAAAAAAAGGGGGGGGGGGGGAGACAGAAGGAAAGGAACAAAAGAAAATAGGAAAATGAGGACAGGGAAAGAACGGGAAACCTGAATTAAAAAGAGCAAAATGTTTCGGTCGAGCTAAACATGATTGAAAAATAATTTTTCAATTGCATGTTGATTGGGGAAGGGAGGTGCAAACAAGGAGAGCTATTATATGCATACATTATATTTCACTTTCATGATAAAGGGTTTCTGTGTAAGAGATTTGATTATCTGCCCCTGAGATTGTGGACCTTGAAGTTTTGTACATTAAATTCTGATGGTCAAGGTGAGACCATGAGAGGTCCTCGGTTATTATAATCCTTTTACAGCTATGTCTTTTTTAGAATTTAGACTGTATTTGTTTAGTGGTCTTTAAATGGAAATCATTTTCTTCCCCTCAGGGAGATAGGCATCCAATGCTTGGAGATCACAGGGTTCAGCCGTGGTGCAGAAAACAGCGACAATGATGCCTTCCATAGGACCAAATCTAATCATATGTGGAATGCAGTGGAGTTGGCTGGACAGTGGTACCTGCTAGACGCCTGCTGGGGGGCTGGAACCGTCGACATCGAGAAAGGGATTTTCATTCCAAGGTCAGCATAACCAAACTATGTTGGATTGGTCACATAAAGAAAATAAGACGGAGTTCTCCATTTTGATTGGGATACCAAATAGGAGATATTCCTACCAGCAGCACAGTTGTGACAGCTGAAGGCTGAATTTTTAGCCAGATTAATGTTCTCACCAACCAGAAGCCCCCCCCATACAGTGCGTTCCTAAGGAGCATCTGCCAAAAGACAGCATTTCTGTATTTGGCGAATTCTACATTGGAACTCATTCTGGTTAGTAACAACAGTAGCTTTTTTTTTTTCTCAAAAACTGATTTTATTGAGACAAAACACATAAAACACTTAAACAGTACAAGTTCCAATTAAAAGCTTTGTCATATATGGTACATACATACACAATCCCATCCCCCCCATCCTGCCATGCCCCCGAGTAGATACAGCCTTACATATTCAATCGATCCCTGAGAAACCTCTCATTTTATTCCATCAGATGAGTTACATCAACAATCTATCCAGAATGAGATCCACTGGAGATAAGCCAGGAGTATTTATCTATGGGGACCATAACTTGTCGAATTTGCCTGGGTGACCCCGATGCTGGACAATGTATTTCTCCAGGCGTAGGGTAACCGCCATCTGATTTATTCATTCCTTTAGAGTGGGAGGCTCAGTTGTCTTCCAGCTTCTTAGGAAGTAACAACAGTAGCTTAGCTTGGAGTTTGGTACCCAGAGCGGCGAGAATGCACACAGAGACCAGGGATTGCAGTAATATGCAGCAATGTGTATTAACAGAAAAGTTCCAACAAGGTGGTAACAGAGTCACTGTAACACTGTCAACCTGCTTGGCGGCACTTACAGAGAGTTGCAGAGGATTCCTGAAAAAAAACACTTAAAAAGCCCAGAAATATCTGACAGAAGTGGTGGCTGGAAGGCAGTCTGGCAAAAAGGCACTTGGAGGTGCTACAGGTGAGCAGACCCTAATCTGTCCCTCCTCCAGCCGAATTTTTCACTACACTAGGCACACTGTCCCTATCCAGCGAGTTCCTGTCTCTGACTTAGCCACTTCGCAAATGCTTGCCAATTAAAGGGGGACAGTGCTTGCTATTTGTTAGCACTACCTACACTCAAGATGGCCACCGAGGTAATCCAGGGCAGCAGCGCCCAATCAGACAGCTGCTCTCCTGGTGACACCAATGGAGGCCTCAGAAGAACATGAATTCCTGATTCTCTTCCGCACTCTCTACACAACGGCTGCTGAACGGCACCACCTGTGTAGGGAGGCTGAACTGCACTTGCCTACACACTAACCTTTTCCTTATCCAGTGTTTACAGAACCAGCAGTCACATGTGAATTATTTCATTTATATCGGATCAGAATGATTGAACTGGTTTGTCCCCAGAGACTCAGTTATTATATCTTTGGGCCCTGCCATGATGATTCTTCTACATGACACAGCAGATGGAACCAGGATGTCAATCAAAGCATGCACACCAAAGACACCTCTGCCCTTCCTATGACAGTCATGTGTCACTGTCCTTTACATAGATAAGCAGCCAAGGAAAGAGGGGTTACAGATGATGAGGGAGGCTTAGCTGCTGACTTTTGATAACAAAAGGTAAAGCTGAACTCTAGGCAAATATAAAATAACAAAATTATGCTGCTCTGCATTCATTAAAGGGGTTGTAAAGGCAGAAGGTTTTTTATCGTAATTTATTCTGTGCATTAAGATAAAAAACCTTCTGTGTGTAGCAGCACCCTCAGCATCCCCCAATACTTACCTAAGCTCCTTCTCTCTCCAGCAATGTCCACGAGCGTCTTAGCTGACCAGGACACTCCTCCTGATTGGCTGAGACACAGCAGTGGCGCCATTGGCTCCTGCGGCTGTCAATCAAAGTCAGTCAGCCAATCAGAGGAGAGGGGGGGCGAGGCCTAGTTGGGGCACCGTGTCTGAACGGATATAGGGAGCTTTGACTCGGCTCGGGTGCCCCCATAGAAAGCAGTTGCTGTGGGGGCACTCGATAGGAGTAGGGACCAGGAGCAGCCTGGGGCCAGGAGCAGCAAAGAGGATCGGGCTGCTTTGTACAAAGCCAACTGCACAGAGGAAGTACGTATAACATGTTTGATACTTAAAAAAAAACAAAAAACAAGACTTTACAATCACTTTAATACATCAACAAATGTATTTTTTAATGTCTTCAGTGTAAGTACAATATTATGACCTGATAACAGCCTTTTACAATCTGTACAGCAGAGATCAGATGGGGAAGGAAGAGGCAGGATTGGGAACCAATGAGTTGTGCTCATGTGCTAACAAGGAACTTGCTGATAGAGGAAGAGAGCAGAGTGACGGAGAGATGACCTCTTTGGTCTGCAGCTTCTCACTTTCACTGTCATTTCACAGGCTGGCGGAGATTCAAGACCGGTAAATGTTACTTACCGGTCTTGTATCTAAATCCAAAAACAAAAATTATATATATTGTGTCTTACAAGTCCTTAGAATAGGTGGCTGCATTAGTTTTCTTTTCTTTTCAGGCTTTTTTGCCTCTATTTTTACTTGGTAATCCTTGGAATAACAGACTTCCTGTCCTTGAGTGGCTACACTCACTCCCCCACTGGATATATGGAAGGAGCCATGGTAGCCACCCAGGCTGTACTTCAAGCATGTCTGCTTTTGCCCATCTCTTTAACCCTTTGACGCCAACAGTGCTCAGGTATGTGGCCTCGCTGGACTTGGCTTTTTTACCGGTGGGGCCACAAATCTGGATATCTGTCTTTGTGCTGGGAGCGTGCCGAACACCCTGTTCCGGGTCACCTGATCACTGTGCTAGCCTCTGATAGGCTATCACAGCGATCAGTCATATTTTTTTTTCTCTGAATGGATAAGAGAGATCCATTGCATCTCTCTCGCTCCTTGCAGAAAAGTAAAAAACAAAACGAAAGGAAAAATACCTAGATCAAGGCTTGAGCTTGGTCAGTGCCAGGGTTAGTGTTTGGGTCAAGTAAGATTCAAAGGTCAAGGTCAGGGATTACAGGTCGTGTCAGTATATTTTGGACATTATTTAAAATAAATAAATAAATTAGTATCAGTGTCAGTGTGTTTTAGGTATGATTAAAAATGTCAGCCCTAGCTGCGATTTTTTTTACCAAAAATATGTAGCCTAAACTGATGAATACATTTATTTTTTTACACTTTTTATGGGAAATGTTTTATTTGTTTGTTTTTTTTTCAAAATTGCCGCTCTTTTTTTGTTTATAGCGCAAAAAATAAAAAACACAGAGGTGATCAAATACCACCAAAAGAAAGCTCTATTTGTGGGAAAAAAAGGACGTCACTTTTGTTTGGGTACAACGTCGCATGACCACGCAATTTTCAGTTAAAGCGACGCAGTGCCGTATTACAAAAAAATGGCCTGGTCATTAAGGGGGAAATCCTTAATCTTCCTTAAGTGGTTAAAAAAAAAAAAGCAAAATGCGTACTATTGTTTCTTTGGGTACAAACAACAACTAAGATACACATATGTGGAATCGCTGCAATCATCAGGAGCAGGAGAATTTATTGTGGGTTGTTCTTTGGTGGTAGGTTATGGCAGTAACAAGAAACATACAGCAAAATTAAAAAAAAAAAGGTTTTTTTTTACTATTTTGGGTAAATTTTCCTTTAACCACTTCAATACCAGGCATTCAGAACACTTCCTGCCCAGACCAATTTTCAGCTTTCAGTGCTGTTGCATTTTGAATGAGAATTGCGCGGCCATGCGACGCTGCACCCAAACAAAATTTTTATCATTTTGTTCCCACAAATAGAGCTTTCTTTTGGTGGTATTTGATCGCCTCTGCGTTTTTTATTTTTTGCGCTACAAATAAAAAAAGACCGAAAATTTTGAAAAAAAAAAATTTTATTCTTTGTTTCTGTCACAAAACTTTGTATAAAGTACATTTTCGGGCACTGACGGGCACTGATATGGCTACACTGATGAGGCTAGACTGACAGGCACTGAGGAGGCAGTACAGATTGGCACTGATGAGTTGGCACTGATAAGGTTGCACTGATGATGGGGCACATATGCAGCACTGATGGGCGGCACAGATAAGCAACGCTGACGGGCACTGACGCGTGGCACTGATATGCGGCACTGATGGACACTCATAAGCGGCACTGATAGGTGGCACTGGGCACTGATGGGCAGATAGGTGGCACTGCTGGGCACTGAGAGGTGGCACTTTTAGGTGGCACGGGTGGGCACTGATAGGTGGCACAGGTGGGCACTGATAGGTGGCACAGGTGGTAACTGATAGGTGGCACTGGTGGGCACTGGTGCATATAGCACTGTTAGGGATGGCACTGGCAGGCATCATACATGGGCACAGTGCCATCCCTATAGTGCACTGTATTGCCCTTACCTGGTGGTCTAGTGGGGGCTCCCTGGTGGTCCTGGGCGGCCTCCATTTTCCCTCCCTGGTGGTCCTGGGTGGCCTCCTCACGGTGCCTGGGGGGGGGCTCCCTGGTGGTCCTGGGCAGGCTGCCTGGTGGTCCAGTGGGGTGATCCTGAGGGTGGCTGCGCTGATAAACATTCAGCACAGCCCCCCCCCCATCAGGCGAGCAGCTGATCGACTCTCCGCTGCTCAGGTCTGCAGACCTGAGCAGAGGAAAAGCCGATAAATGGCTCTTCCTTTTTACACTGTGATCAGCTGTGATTGGTCATGGCTGATCACATGGTAAAAGGCTTCGGGTCAGACTGATCGCGGATTATCGTCAATGAACCACCCGCCCGGACGTCATTTGTCAATACGCCAGGTGGGAAGTGGTTAATGATAAAAAAAAAGCATTTACCACAAAATGAAAGCCCCATTTGCCCTGAAACAAACAAGGCATAATTCACCTGGAAGCACAAAGTAGTTGTGATGATATGTACAGCAGTGTTGCCAACCACCAGTAAATTTACCGACAGTTTGTAAAAATCAGTGATATATAAATATCAGGGTCTGATTGTCGTGCTGTGCTGAATTTTCAAGTGTAAACCGGGCAAACTACTTGATATGGGTATTGTCAGTGTTTCCATGTTGTGTTTAAATGTCAGTTGTCTTCGTTTTTAATAGGAGTTCAGTTATTTTTCAGGTTGCCAGTAAAAAATGTGCTCTGCCAGTAAATTATCCATGTTTTGCCACCAAAAAACGATGCGGGAGGTTGGCAACACTGATGTACAGTTTTACTAACACATGTCAAAGTTGCAAAATTGTGCTTAGGCACTAACATTTGTTTTACCCTTAGGCATGAAGGGGTTAAAATGGGGGTAGGGGAATTAGTAATTACACAAGAAAATTTAAATTGTTTTTGCTTCCTGGACATCCCACAGGAAGTGACAAGGACATTTTGGGCAAGATCGACAGGTATTTTTTGTACTTGTTGCAAATAATTTTAGAATAAAAAGAAATGTGAAAATCTAAGGACTGGTAAGCTGCAATATAATACTTTTCTGTTGCTGGGTTTAACTGCCACAAAGAAAAAATCCACTTGGTGTGCAACAAATGCATTTTACAATCTCAGATGTTACTTAATAGGCTCCATCCTCTACAGGAAGCCTGCATGAAATCACAGGAGGGGGCGGAGACAAGACCAGTCACCCTGCACTAGGAAAGTGAGCAGCAGTGAGCGGTCTTTATTACAGGAAGCTTCTGCAAAGCGGGAAAGTCTCACACTGGATTACTGCACAGATCTAGAAGAAATACAATATGAATGCCACGGTTCAAGCAGAATACACATGGCGTTTATATTTAGACAATAATTGCTTATCCTGGAATTCAGCTTTAAATATTAGGACAATGGGAAGGTTTACTTAAATAACCAAGCTCAGTTGTAAAGAGCAGTAAAGACCCTAAAGGGGACATTTTAAACTCTACTTCAGTGCTTTAGTCAACGTTGTCCAACCTTTGGCTTCTTTATTTTGCTTGATATTTTTAAAGCACATTGCATGTCCTGTTAGAAAGAGAGCAATGGTTGAACGATAACACATCCTTCCTTTGCTTGTTTATTATATATATATATATATATATATATATACATATACACACACACACATTTGTCACTTAGGATTTTTTTCATCATACTTACCTGTAAAATCCATTTCTATGAATACATCACGGGACACGGAGTTAGGCTAATATTCATTACTTACTGGGTTATACTCCATCTCCAGGTGAATTGACACTGGTAGGCCAAAGATTTTTAGACAGGAAGTGATACCCTATGTAACTCCTCCTGTACAGGAAGTACTCCTCCCATACAGGAAGTACCCCTCCCATACAGGAAGTAAGTTTTGTGCCAAGCACTGACTCCCCAAAAGAGGGGAGGGACCTCTGTGTCCCGTGATGTATTCAAAGAAAATGATTTTATAGGTAAGAAAGCAAACAAAGTCCAAAGATAGCCGGGGTCACAGATGCAGGAAGTCACTCCAGAGCAGACACGGGGTCACAAGTCACGGTAACGCTGTAGAACGGACAGCACCTGCTGCAAGGTGCTGTCTGCTTAAATGGCCGTTCTGGCGCCAATGGCGCGCACAGGCGTGCGCACCCCCGCACGGGCGCACGCAATGCGCACAGGAAGCTGGTTTTGCTAACAGAGGCTGAGAGAAAAAAGAAAGCAAAACAATGTCCTGATTCAAATGAAAGGCCGACACCACCTTTGACAAAAAGGATGGAACAGGTCATAACACGACCCTGTTATGGTGAAGGGTCAAGTATGATTCCCTGCACGAAAGGGCCGCCATTTCTGACACCCTTCTAGCTGAGGAGATAGCTATCAGGAAGTCTAGCTTAATAGGAAGTCTAGTTTAATAGGAAGTCTAGTTTAAGACTAATGGGATTTCCTTTTTAGGCTCAAACAGTTGTTTCTGTAACACAGACAGCACCAAGTTTAAGTCCCAAGGACACATAGGTGACCTAATGGGGGCAGCAAACAGCAAAAGAGTTACCCCCTGCATAATGGTTCGGATCAGTGAATGGAAGGGCTTTTGGAAGAATACTGACAAGGCCGAAATCTGACCCCTGATTGCACTCAAAGCCAATCTGATTTCAACAGCCGACTGTAGAGAAGAGAGAATTCTCCCAATCACGTATTTCCGAGGATGCCATTTTCTGGCTTCACACCAAGCAATATAAGCTTTTCAGACCTCATAATAGATCTTCCTAGTGATCACTTTTCTGGCATTCACTAGGGTATTAACACCCTGGCTTCACTAGCCATGCCGTCAAATATAGAGACTGTAAATTGGGGTGGAATATATGACTTTGAGACAATAGATCGGGGTGACGTGGAAGCATTCATGGTCCGTCTATTGCCAATCGCATGATCTCTGGGAACCAGGGCCTTCTGGGCCAGGCTGTTGCCGCCAGGATGACTGGAACCCCCCTCTCTCCGAATCCTGTGCAGCAAATGTGGAAGGAGAGGGATCGGGGGAAAGCATAAACCAGGGAGAACTGGCTCCATGGGATTACTAGAGCCATGGGATCCCTTGTTCAGGATACAAACTGCTGTAGCTTGTTGATGAACCTGGATGCCAATAGATCAACCTCTGGCCATCCCCAACGCTGGCAGATTTCCTAAAACATGTTTGGGTGTAAGGACCGTTCCCCTGAGCAGATCTGCTGGCAGCTGAGATCATCTGCCTTCCAGTTCTCCACCCCCGGGATATTGACCGCCAATAGAACTGACACATGTCCCTCTACCCAGGTTAATATGTGATTCACATCCTCCTGAGTTGAACGGCTCCTGGTATCACCTTGGTGGTTGATACTATAGGCCACTGCAGTGGCACTGTCGGACTGAACCCCAATGGGGTAGTCCTGAAGCTCCACCGTCCAGGACGTAGGGCCAGACGTACCGCCCGTAACTTCAGGATGTTGATGGGCAGGCTCTGCTCTGCCCTTGACCATCTCCCTGAGCTGTGAACCCCTCTAGAGTTGCTCCCCAGCCCAAGAGACTGAGTCTGTAGTCAGTACTCTCAAAGACACCGGGAGGAAGGATCTTCCCTCTTGCAGGTTCTGATCCTACAGCCACCAGCTTAGGCTTAAATGAGCCCGGGGAGATAAGGACATGGGGTAATCCAGGGCTTGTGCTTTCCTGTTCCAAGCCGACCAGATGCTTTGTTGTATAGGTCTGGAATGGAATTGAGCATAGGGAACTGCCTCGAAGGAGGACACCATCTTTCCCAGAAAACTCATACAGAGGGTTGCCTGGTGCACCTTACCTGATCCTTCAGGGCACAGATTTTTATGGGTGGCAGAAATACCTTGGCTTAGACCAAATCCAGCATCAGACATAGATACTTGAGACTCTGAGCTGGTCTCAAGGCTGACTTTTTGGTATTTATGACCCAGCCCAGGCTTTCTAAATACCACACTGTGCAGGCTACACTGTGTTCCAGGGCCTGCAGTGAGTGATCTCTGAGCAGGAGGTCATCCAAATATCCGAGCACCAAGATCCCCTGGGCCCTTAAAAGACCCAGTACAGTTGCTAGGATCTTTTTTTTTTTGCAAATTCTGTTTTTATTGAGTTTTGTACAAAACATACAAAAAACAGACAAAAGAAAAAGAGTCTACAGGTCCAAGCGCCGAGCCAGAACCCAGTCAAGGACCACGCAGGGCCGAATAATACTACCTTACCGCTAACAGAAATGGGCAAAACCCCCCCAACCCATGCTAGCTCAACCTTGGTTCGACTGTATGTTACATATATTCAGTCAAGAACTGGTATAAATGCATAGTTGCCCCTCTCCCTGGTTAGCCAGAAAAGAACAGCTCTTTCCAGGGGTTCACACTGGTTCAGGGGCTCCTTTATATTTCTGACTACCCCAGGCCCCAATCTTCAAGGGAATCTACAACTGGTCAAAAGTGGCTGAACTCCGTTTCACTCAAAAAGTCCCATCAAGTTGCTAGGATCTTTGTAAACACCCGAAGTGCTGTGGCAAGCCCGAAGGGCAGTGCCACAAACTGGGAATTACGTTCCTCTACTGCAAATCACAGGAACCCCTGATGAGGCTGAAAGATAGGGACGTGTAAATATGCTTTCTTGATATCGATGGAGGCTAAAAAGTCTTCCATCTGGAGCAAGGCTATAACTGAGCGGACTGACTCCATCCTGAAGGATTGTATTAACAGATGTTGGTTGAGGGATCTTAGATCCAAGATTCACCTTATGTCCCCATTTGGTTTTAGAACCATGAACAGGTTTGAATAAAACCCTGTGCCCCTTTCAGACACAGGAACCTGTATGATCACTCCCAGATGCACTAACTG
>BLSH010284851.1:892668-903425 GCA_018402905.1 Glandirana rugosa
CCAAAACGGTCAAAGACAATCGCCATTCCATCATAATAAGCCGGGACGCACCAGGAACTGACCCAAGACCGAGCTGTGAACCTGGACAGCTGAGAAAAAGAAAACAGACAAAAACATACAAAACATGTTTTGAGTTATTTTTGTCTTAAACGTTTTTTTTTTTTTTTTTTTTTCTAGGATCGGTGACATGACCCAGAAAATTCCCGGGTCCCCTAGAACCACGAGCCTATGGACGTGTCTCTAGTGAGTGACGTCCGGGACCTTGTGTCACATCGGACGTGTCACACCATAAATCTTTCGGACCCGACCCAGTATTTATGGTTTTTCAGTCGGAACTCTGGTCGAGTCTCAGAGTTCATAGATACAGACTACGACCTAAACCAGATTCGGTTCCATAAAGACGGTGGGTATTTTTAGACTTTTTTTTTTTTTTTTTTTTTGCAAATTCTGTTTTTATTGAGTTTTGTACAAAACATACAAAAACAGACAAAAGAAAAAGAGTCGACAGGTCCAAGTGTCGAGCCAGAACCCAGTCAAGGACCACGCAGGGCCGAATAATACTACCTTACCGCTAACAGAAATGGGCAAAACCCCCCCAACCCATGCTAGCTCAACCTTGGTTCGACTGTTCGACTGTATGTTACATATATTCAGTCAAGAACTGGTATGAATGCATAGTTGCCCCTCTCCCTGGTTAGCCAGAAAAGAACAGCTCTTTCCAGGGGTTCACACTGGTTCAGGGGCTCCTTTATATTTCTGACTACCCCAGGCCCCAATCTTCCAGGGGGACACAGAAATCTACAACTGGTCAAAAGTGGCTGAACTCCGTTTCACTCAAAAAGTCCCATCAAGTTGCTAGGATCTTTGTAAACACCCGAAGTGCTGTGGTAAGCCCGAAGGGCAGTGCCACAAACTGGAAATTACGTTCCTCTACTGCAAATCACAGGAACCCCTGATGAGGCTGAAAGATAGGGATGTGTAAATATGCTTTCTTGATATCGATGGAGGCTAAAAAGTCTTCCATCTGGAGCGAGGCTACAACCGAGCGGACTGACTCCATCCTGAAGGATTGGATTAACAGATGTTGGTTGAGGGATCTTAGATCCAAGATTCCCCTTATGTCCCCATTTGGTTTTAGAACCGTGAACAGGTTTGAATAAAACCCTGTGCCCCTTTCGGACACAGGAACCTGTATGATAACTCCCTGATGCACTAACTGCTCTAGTGTTTGAAACAATGAGTTTCTTCTAGGAGGATCCGCAGGAACGCTGGATTTTAGAAACCTCTGAGGAGGAAACCTCCGTAATTCCAGCTTGTAACCGCGGGACACTGTTGAGGGGACCAACTCGTCCTGCACCACTGTTCTCCAAATGTCTGCAAATTGAAGCAGCCTTCCCCCCACCTAATAGAGTGGGGCTGTCCCCTCAAAGGAGGGCTTGGTGTCGGGTTTAGAAGAGTTCTGGACCGAGGGTTTTTTCTGGCCCTGTCTCTAGCGCCCTGTTGGCGGCAGAACTCCTTTGACACTGAAATACCAGAGGAGGTCCCAGAGGGTTTAAACGAGGGATGCCTAGTCCTTCTCTTCACAAGAAGTAGAGAACTCTTCCCTCCGGAAATCTTTTGGATATATTTGTCCAGATCATCAACGAAAAAACGTTCCGCATGGAAGGGGAACCCTGCCAATAACTTCCTACAGGGAAGCTCGGCTGACCAGTTCTTAAGCCACACAAGTCTGTGCATGTGTTTAGACAGGAGAAACCTGCTGTATAGAATCCTTTAAGGCATCTACAGCAAAACACAGTGCTCGAGGAATATCTGCCCTATTTTCAGCAAGATCATCCTCCTGGTTAGGCCTGTCAAGGTTCTTTAAGGACTGGCAGACTCCAATTGCTGCGACAGCTGGATGAATAGTTAAACTGGCCAACGAAAAGGAAGCCTTTAATAATAACTCCAATTTCTTGTCAACAGGGCCTTTCAAGCCCTGTGCATTGTCCACTGGACAAGTTAAGTTCTTGCTTAAAGAAGAGGCTCCCGCATCTACGGCTGGCATGCTCAATTTCTTAAACTTTTCCTCCATCGGTTATAAAAGGGAAAACCTCTTAGGGGGAACGAAAATCTTGTCAGGATGTTTCCAATAAGCATGCACCGCCTGTTTCAACAGCGGGTGCAAGGGGAAAGCCTTTGCAGCCTGAGGAGGCTTCAGAGAGGCTCAGAAACTCCTGCAGGAGGTAACTTAAAGGCAGAATGAACCATCTTGGTAAGAGTCTGGATCAAAAGCCTCTGCGACTGAGAGGCTGATACCAATTGGACATCTTCTGGCCCAAATTCCTCAGAAGCAGACTCATCTGCCGGGCCTTCTCCTAAGTCCTTAGCATCTAGCTCTTCCCCTTCCTCAACTCAATCCTGCTTCAAATTAGGAGGCTCAGGGGAGGGGGATCTGTCACGCTGCTTGCCACCCTGCGGGTTGGGGGCAATCATGTCAGCAACCCTGTGCTCTAACCCGGCTAGGGCTGAAGATAGTTCATCCCTGGTGATAAAGGCTAAAGCAGCGGCGTTGTCTCTAGACACAATACCAGACAGGCGCAGCGGCTCAGATTGCCCGGAAGCCTCTGCTCTCTCAGGGGATACAACACTAGGCTTTCCACTAGGCTCCTCAGGAGCTACTGACGCTCCTCTTTTTTTAAGACATTGCAAGCCACAAAAAGGGAATAGTTTAGGGTTTCGTATTTTACCCCAAAAGGGAGACCCTTTAATATGGCTCACCAAGCCCCTATGCAACAATCCTGCTAAGCACTTTAGCTTGCCAACCAACACCTGGTTACTCACATGACCTGGGTAAGGAGGAATGAACTGCTGAAAGCGGAAGGTTTTTAGAGCCTGCTCTGTGTCCCACAGCTGTCCCTTGCAAGAGCTGCATGTCAGCCACTCTCAGCTTAAATAAGATGGCTGTGCATCGAGAGGGACGCTCTGCGCCTGCATGCACGCAGTCACGGTCCCGCACACAAAACTAATCTTCGTGTACCAAACTAATTTTGGTATACCAGAGGAATTTTCGTGCATGGACCATCCACAAGAAAGCAGCTAAGACAACAAGAAAGGTACTCTTTACCCAAAACACCAACAGTCAGCCCAAACTCCACCCTGTGGCCACCGCTACACAGGTATCCAGCCTTAGCTAGATTGACATATTGTTACACACATGGGTCACCCCACAATAAGTAAATAAGGGGGGATTTCACTTACCCATCCAGACGCAGGGCAACGTTAGAAGCTAAGAGCCCAATCTTCACCCATCACGGCGGATTCCTGTCACTTGAAGACCTTCAAGGACTGGGTACCCTTTTCATGTTTTAGGGTCCCCTCCCTTAGACCTATACAGCACCCTGCAGGAATGCCTAAGCTCTGTGGTGTCCAGGATTCCACTACGCAGGGTTCAGCACCTGGAGGTCGCATTACAGGCAAAAGCTCGCTGGATCCTTGCATCTTTTTTGCGAAGCTCGGGTACCATTTATCCAAGCATATAAGCCTGTTTCAAATGGATCCAATCGGTCAATCCCTTGATTCATTTTAGAATCGTGCTAGGACTCAAGACCTGGAGCTTGAGAGAGCTCATACTCAAGCTCAAAAAATGTGCCCATCCACCTTGCAGACACTGGTAAAAAATACTGGTAAAAAAAGACCTTTGGTCTACCAGTGTCCATTCACCTAGAGATGGAGTATAACCCAGTAATTAATGAATAATAGCATAACTCTGTGTCCTGTAATGTATGATAAAGAAAACTATACCCAGAAAAGAGAGAATTCACTTCCTTATATTTCTCAATCTTTCACAGCTATGATGACTTCTTCTTCCTCACCGACCCTGAGGATTTCATCAACACTCACTGGCCAGATGACCCCAACTGGCAGTTGCTCCAATCTGTGGTTTCGTTTGAAGATTTCGAGCAGAGAATCTTCAAAACGTCAGAGTTCTTCAGGCTTCACCTCTTCATCATCTCACCAAATGTTTTCTACCTCTCAACAGGTATGACATCACAAGGGGAACAAATTGTGCTAAAAGGAAAACTGCTGGAATGGTGCTGGCATTTTAAAGGAAAAATTGGCAGTATGGGTTTGGAAAGTGTTGGCAAAGCTATTCCCAAACTCTTTGTATAATCTCTGCTTCAATATATGGACAAACCAAACTACCGCGCTAGTCACAATGATTTACAGACAAGCAGCCAGCACAACAACAGACAATACTGCGAAAAGGTAAATGTGGTAAACAGTGCAGTGCAAGAATAAATTGAGAATCAATAAGAATAAAAAACCTTATGGATAGATTTAAGTATCCATTAACTTTGTGCAAATAGCAATACAATTTAATTAATAAAAAGATTGAGGTAGAAAAATATATTTATAAAGTGCAAAAAGTGAAAAGAAAAAAAGTGCACCAATCACAACACATGAATTGTGTCCATAATGGTTAATACTAGAAGATTATCCAGTTCATAGATGCATTTGAAAATTAGCTGAGTAGATGCAACATTAAATAAGCAAAAAATTAAAATATGGTTCTCATGTGCAATCCAAAGGGAAAAGTGTAGTCACAAATTCAACAATACAGCACCTGTGCTTAGGAGATCCGCCACCAATCAATAGGGAGCTTACCTGAACTAGTGGACTTAAAAAGGCATACGCCAACTAAGTCAACCAGGCAGGGGGTGTAACACACCAGCAATGGAATTGCCACGTCTCTCCTATCTCCACACCAATGGGGGGTGATGACTGTATCAAAAGTGTGGACCTGTCTTGTGCTGACACATTCCAACGAGAATGAAAATCTGCGTGTCTGATAAGAGCGAGTATATCCAAGAAAGATATAAAGACTCCACATAGCGTAAATCCATATTATAAGGAATTTATTATAAAAAACGGGAGCACTCACATGTCCATATGATAAAAGCTCTTGGGTATAAAATCTCTCAGTCAGCACAACACAATGGCAGCACGAACCGACGCATTTCGTCTGAGATATCAATATTGCATCTACTCTAAGAATTTTCAAATGCATCTAAGAACTGGATAATCTTCTAGTGTTAACCATTATGTACACAACTCATGGATTGTGATTGGTGCACTTTTTTTCTTTTCACTTTTTGCACTTTACATATATATTTTTCTACCTCAAACTTTTTATCAATATTAATTTTATTGCTATTTGCACAAAGTTAATGGATACTTAAATCTATCCACTAGGTTTTCTCCTTTTATTGATTCTCAATTTATTCTAGCACTGCACTGTTTACTACATTCATTTCTGCTTCAACCAGTGGTTTTATGGAGAAAGTTTGGAGTTAAAGAGGTTGTAAACCTCAGAGAAAAATAAAAAAAAATGCAAAACAAAGGTATAATGAGCTAGTATGCATCGCATACTAGCTCATTATGAAATACCTCAGAGTGGAGAAGGATTAAAACACCTATCAGGTTTTAATTTTACAATTATCATTGAAAGTAAAAGAAAATCCCAAATTTTGGGTTGTCCCAGAAAAGTAATAAAGTAGAAATCTTCAAATGGGGAGGTAGGTAGATATTACAGGCAACAGTGTGCCTTGGCGGGGCCTGTAGCCTATGCATGCATTTGCAAATGTGTGCGGACTAAACTCCGGTTTTTAACACATACTGTTAGACAGGTCAGTTTGGTTGGTCGCAGGCTGGTCGGTAAGTAGAGCTTGGAATTTTCCTTGGATTTTTCCTTGGCCTTTTTTTTGACATATGCTGCCATCCAATGCTCCTTGCTGCAAGGCCAGTTATAGGTGGGGGCAGTGGCTAACTTTTTTGTACTGTTGATATATTGGTCAGACAATGCACTGACACCTTTGCAGCCATAGTACTACGTGTTGGGTGTTCAGTGTGCCTCTGTGCCTTTAAGGAGGGTGGGCTCCCTCCAGCCCATCTGCCCTCTATATATCGATCAGAAAGCATGTGCTTCCACTGTGGAGCCTCTTAAAAGTCAGAGGTAGGGACTATAGGTAACAAAGTGCCTTGGCGTCCCTGTAGCTTACGCATGTATTTGCACATGTGTGCAGACTAAACCCCTGTTTTTAACGTATTCTGTTAGACAGGTCAATTTGGTTGGTCGAAGGCTGGTCGGTAAATAGAGCTTGGAATTTTCCTTGGATTTTTCCTTGGCCTTTTTTTTACTTATTTCGCCCTCCAATGCTCCTTGCTGCAAAGGATGGTTATACAGTGCCTTGAAAAAGTATTCATACCCCTTGAAATTTTCCACATTTTGTCATGTTACAACCAAAAATGTAAATGTATTTTATTGGGATTTTATGTGATAGACCAACACAAAGTAGCACATAATTGTGAAGGGGGGGGGAAATGATAAATGGTTTTCAGATGTTTTACAAATAAATATCTGAAAAGTGTGGCGTGCATTTTTTATTCAGCCCCCTTTACTCTGATACCCCTAACTAAAATCTAGTGGAACCAACTGCCTTCAGAAGTCACCTAATTAGTAAATAGAGTCCACCTGTGTGTAATTTAATCTCAGTATAAATACAGCTGTTCTGTGAAGCCCTCAGAGGTTTGTTAGAGAACCTTAGGCCCCTTTCACACTTATGCGACTTGTCCTGAGACTTGGGACTGCAAAGTCACATGACAAGTTGTTCCCCATGATTTCCAATGCGTACCATTCATTTCTGTACAAGTTCAAGTCGCGACAACTTCAAAGTAGTCCCTCCATTACTTTGGTCCAACTTTGATGCAATTTGAGGTCCATAGACTTCAATGTTAAACCCTCAAAGTCGCATGCAAATCACACCTGAATAATATAGATGCGATTTCTGTACTATTTCCGTACGACTTTGTAATATGTTTTCATTGTGCCAAAGTTGCAACAAAGTCAGACCAAAGTCGTACTGATCCCAAATCGCATCAAAATCGCTGTAAAATAACGGCAAAAAATTGCAGTAAAATCGTGTCACACAAGTATGAAAGGGGCCTTAGTGAACAAACAGCATCATGAAGGCCAAGGAACACACAAGACAGATCAGGGATAAAGTTGTAGAGAAGTTTAAAGCAGGGTTAGCTTATAAAAATATATCCCAAGCTTTGAACATCTCACGGCGCACTGTTCAATCCATCATCCAAAAATGAAAAGAGTATGGCACAACTGCAAACCTACCAAGACATTGCCGTCCACCTAAACTGACCGGCCGGGCAAGGAGAGCATTAATCAGAGAAGCAGCCAAGAGGTTCATGGTAACTCTGGAGGAGCTGCAGAGATCCACAGCTCAGGTGGGAGAATCTGTCCACAGGACAACTATTAGTCGTGCGCTCCACAAATCTGTCCTTTATGGAAGAATGGCAAGAAGAAAGCCATAAGAAGTCCCATTTGTGGTTTGTGAGAAGCCATGTGGGGGACACAGCAAACATGTGGAAGAAGGTGCTCTGGTCAGATGAGACCAAAATTGAAAGTTTTGGCCTAAAAGCAAAACGCTGTGTGTGGCGGAAAACTAACACTGCACATCACCCTGAACACACCATCCCCACCGTGAAACATGGTGGAGGCAGCATCGTGTTGTGGGGATGCTTTTCTTCAGCAGGGACAAGGAAGCTGGTCACAGTTGATGGGAAGATGGATGGAGCCAAATACAGGGCAATCTTAGAAGAAAACCTGTTAGAGTCTGCAAAAGACTTGAGACCGGGGCGGAGGTTCATCTTCCAGCAGGACAACGACCCAAAACATACAGCCAGTGCTACAATGGAATGGTTTAGATCAAAGCATATTCATTGGGGGGGGGGGGCTGAATGCAAATGCACCCCACACTTTTCAGATATTTATTTGTAAAAATTTAAAACCATTTATCATTTTCCTTCCAGTTCAAAATTATGTGCCACTTTGTGTCGGTCTATCACATAAAATCCCAATAAAATACATTTAGGTTTTTGATTGTAACATGACAAAATGTGAAAATTGCAAGGGGTATGAATACTTTTTCAAGGCACTGTAGGTGGGGGCAGTGGCTAACAGTTTGTACACTAGTTCTGGTGACCTGGGGGTCCCCAAGGGATACCCTTCATTTCCAGGGATTTCCTCTCACTTCCTGTTTGGCTATGGGACAGGATGTGAAAGGAAATCTCCCCAATGGGACACTGATGGCAAAAAAGAACCGTCAGGGGCTATAACCCTCCGTTACTCTATTCAAAATGAAAAAAAGGTTTGCCTATAGTTCTACTTTTTTTTTTAAATTCCTTTATTTACCAAAAAGTTGCATTGTCCAGAAATATGCAAGAGTTGTGCATATTATTGTTACAGAGGTAGTCAAGTATCAAAATTTGTGACTAAATAAGGAAAACCTCGTAGTAACAGTGATCACACAAGACTTGAGAACATTAAAATTCCAGCAAAAAAAAAAAACATAGAAGTCTCCGAAGGAGACAACAGAGGAATTCTCCAACATACCCATATACACTTCAACAGAGGAATGCATCCAGGTTTACTATGAAAGGCTGTGGGACTATTCACAGAGTGCAGCGTGGTTCGTGCATGTGCAGCGGGGAGGCGGCTGTGAAGCCGCAAGGAGTCACAGCTGTCTTCCCACAGTGAACATTGAGGCACCAGGGACCCAAAGACAGACAAAGAACCGGCCCAGGTAAAGACAATGCTGGATCCCTGGACTGCTAAGTGTCTTTTTGTTTAGTGCTGGTTCACACTGATGTGGTGCAAGAAACTGCATATGATTCAGATAGGAATCGCACCACATTCCTGTTCAAATAACATGCCATTCTTTGTAGTGCGATTTGAAGATGTATGGCTCAAATTGAACAGCACCCACATGAAAAAGATGCATGCACCTTTTTTTTTTTTTTGCTGCATTGGAATCGGATCACATGGATACCGTGCAATCTGATTCAGCCAATAACACTGCATTTTGCAACCTGTTGGGGTGTCGTTAACTTAAAGAGGAAGTAAACCCAGATTGGGTTTACTTCCTCTACATTCCCCTGCAAAGTAGATGCATAATGGGCTACTATGCATCGCATAGTAGCCCATTATGTGCCACTTACCTGCAAACAAAGCCTGCGACGTCCAGCGCTGTCCCTGTGCTGGCAGCGTCCATCTTCTGCCCCTCTTCCTTCCGGGGCCGTGATCTCCAGCTCTGTGACTGGCCGGAGTCGCGTGACGTCACTTCCGCTGCCAGTCACGGTACGGTCACAGTGAAGAAACGGCATGGAGGCTATTTCTTCACTGCGCATGTGCCGAAATGACGTCGGCACATCTCGTACACTGCATATCTCCTGAACCGTGCAGGTTTAGGAGATATGCAGGGCACCTACAGGTAAGCCTTATTATAGGCTTACCTGTAGGTTAAAATGGCTGTCACGAGTTGGCAACCACTTTAAAGTGGAGTTCCACCCTTTTAAAAGTCAGCAGCTACAAAAAGTTTTGCTGCTGACCTTTAATAATTAGATACTCTCCTGTCCAGTGATGAGGCCGCCCTGAGGCCTCGCTCTTCTCCCTCTCCTCCGTGTGGCGCCGGCATCACAAGTGTGGGCATCCGGCTTTGGCTTCAAGCCGGGCGTGCACTGCGCATGCGCAAGCCAGAATGGCCAATGTATCTTCTAGGACCTGTGCATGTCCCAGAAGATTGCCGGGAGGGGGGGAAGGCGAACTTCCTTCCGGTTCCGTGGCACCAGGAGATGAAGTGGGATCTGGACCCCCCAAAATAAATGATATGCCAATTGTGGCATGTCAGGGGGTCACCTTCACTTAAAGCGGAAGTTTCACTTATGGGTGGAACTCCGCTTTAACATTGACACCTGCAGCGGTTCACATAAATGGAGTGCGATTGTGAAACGTATACGAATCGCTGCAAATCCCACACCACATCAGTGTGAGACGAGACTAAAATTCTACAGTATTTGTAGCTGGTGACTTTTACTTTTTTTAAACTGAAGTTCCTCTTTAATGAATACAGAGCTGCATCGATTGGCATCTTTAATTTCAGCCTGGAGTTATATACTCCAGAACAAGGGGACATGACCTGGAACTGGTTGCATAAAATATCATGAACAGTACAAGAGCTCTGTTGGAACAAGATTCCTGTTTATTAGTTGGAAAATCAACATTTCGAGAATTTCACCCAACAGTAGATCTGGCAATTAGCCAGGTAATACTCGGCTTCTAAATGTAACATTCGTTATTCTAACAAATGACAGGACTTTCTGGAATAACCGTTCTAGCAACTCTTTCCTGGCAGACCATCTCAATAAAAATGAATGCAAATGTAATATTTTTGCTGCTGTTGAAGACTTATGCAACCTTTGAGAGGCTTACTTGAGTGGGGAGAGCACAGATCGCTCCCTCGCTCTCGGAATAATGTAAGCTTGTTGATGAAACACCCACAAGCTCTCCAAGCAGATTGTTTTCTCCTCTGCCTTCTGTTTTATAATTGGATTTTTTTTTCTTGTTTAAATTGGCCGAGCATGTTACATGAGATACAACCAAATGAATCAAGCATATCCAGCACAGAGGGCTAAATGAGCTAAACAGATTTTGCAAGAGACGGAGTGGAGAGCAGCAAGCTGTGTTCTGGAATTCGGCTGTACATTGTGGCTCCAAACTTTCTTTACGGAAGACCTAAAGTCTACCAACCCATAAATCTAATGGTGTTCCATCGCTCAAATCCAAAAACATAATCAACCTGTATAAGGAGCTTGAGATGGTGAGGGTGGCCTCTTGCACAATCCCCATCTAAGCACCTCGGAAA
>BLSH010284851.1:957324-967604 GCA_018402905.1 Glandirana rugosa
ATATCTCCAAAAGGACGAAGGAACGAAAATGACGTTATGCCTAGAGACACTTACTTACTGTACCGACACACCTGTCTCGGGGTGTGTCGCCTCAGTTAAAGTTTTCACTATCGCCGACGTCCCCAGATCTTGGAAATTCCTACACAATACAAGACGAAAAATACCTTCAACAAAAAATAAATTTTCCATTCAGGTGAGTTCGTCGAGTTACGGTTCGACCTAGCCCCTGAGAAATGAGGGAGGTCTTCAAAACATTTCATTACGGGTGTCAGAACACAAGGCCCGACATAATCGTGGAAGGTATCCACACGTGTGCTCACAGTATCTCTGTATCGCAGCCGCCGTCGTATGACGGCGTTTTGCGTTACAGAGCCACTTTGCCGCCGTCAATCTCCGATCGGCGGTCGGCAAGTGGTTAAAGAATAAAATAATAAAAATAAAAAACTACTGACACCATTCACTGCCCTACTGAGAAGCCCACTGCTCTAGTGACACCATCCATATTTGAGTACATTTGGGGTGCACGCCCTAATGCAATAGGCTGTGCACACCTATGGAAGGTGCTAATACAGCCCGGAACACAAGACTGTGGGCATTACTTTACAAAACTTCTGGAGGGAGTAAAGAGTCCCCGATCCAGCTTGGCATTGAGCTGCTTGAGTGGACTTACCTTTTAAATAAAAAACAACTTCCATAAAAAGCAGAACATAACACATCCTTAAAGGTTCTAGACCCCTGCAGCCGCTATCACTTTTGAAATTGACTCCGCTGTGTGGGGCTCTGTCCACACAGCCATGTCATTCATTCACAGAGATCCGTATTGCAGTAAAAGCAAGGAAGCAGGAAAACCTCTATAGCAGAGGTGCCCAACTAGTGGCCCGGGGGCCACATTTAGCCAGCGGAGTACTCTGATGTGGCCCGCGACCTCCTGCTCTGGGATGGCGGGTCAGCAAGCACAGATCGCGGGGTTCCGATCCTCCATCCCAGAGCATCGGTGTTGTGAATGAAGCCGGCGGTAGAGGAAGCAAGCGGTAGTGATACCAAATGCAAGCTAGCCTGGGACAACAACAGTCGGCAATACCTGAATGGAAGGCTGTTATTAAAGGTAAGTTTATTACTAAAATCACAGTGTATATACGGGCATTTCTGTTCTGCAGTGGTTACTGGGCTGCTTTCAAACTGATCACTGTGCTGCACCTGTGAGTTCGCTGCACCGAGCCATAGACTTTTGTTATTACCTGTGCATTTCATCCACTTTCAGAAAGTGCACCACACCTGCAGCATATAATAGAAGCTTATGGCAAAGTGCAGCTAACCCAGGAAAGCAACAGGTGTACTGTGCTGCATCAGCAATGCAGGTAGACCACAGTACATCAGCGTGAAACCCGCCTTAGGCCCCTTTCACACGATCAGTCTGACTCAATTGGACTCTCCATTCACCTCTATGGAGTCGCATATATAAACTGACTTGCGTCCGTTTACACCAGTCTACCTCCAATTTGATCCGCTAAACAAAAACAGAAAGGCGATACATCCCCATCCATCTAGGCAGATCGGAGGGCCCATAGAGTAGAGTGGGCTGTGTCCGTGTCTGCTCTGCATATGCAGAATGGACATGGACCTGTCATCTGCCCGCTCCGCTCATTGTGGCCCGCGACTGGTTACCAAGTTGCCTAAGTGGCACTCGCTCTTCAAAAGGTTGAGCACCCCTGCTCTATAGTTTATTAATGTACTTTACCAAATAAAATGTTGTACATACAAACTATTTACAATAATAGGAATACAATACAAGACTGACAAATATACATAAAACACATGCACACGCTACCTAAACTTCCAAGCGAATGAGTATAAAAATGGAGTATGCGATATCAGAGAAAACCCATCACTTATATACAGTATCTTACAAAAATGAGTACACCATTCACAAAAGGTGCACTCACTTTTGTTGCCAGCTGTTTAGACATTAATGGCTGTGTGTTGAGTTATTTTGAGGGGTTAGCAAATTTACACTGTTATACAAGCTGTACACTCACTACTTTACATTGTAACAAAGCGTCATTTCTTCAGTGTTGTCACATGAAAAGATAGAATAAAATATTTACAAAAATGTGAGGGGTGTACTCACTTTTGTGAGATACTGTATTTGTGTCTGTTAAAATCTTTGTTGTCAGTTCCTGGAGGTCGACAGTCATACTGGTTGATCAGTTAAAATACGAACGATCTCCTGGATCATGATAAATGAGTGTTTATCTGCCATCTTTAATGACTAATTGAAGATGTTTAAGGAGGTATGGGACCCGTGGATCAAATATCTGGCTGCTGATCCCAGGACAATAGCCACTTAGATTGTTTATTGGTCTGTAAATGTTGGAGTGCCGAGTCCCCCCACTCTTTTTTCCCCTCTTCTTTGCCCCCCACCTTTTGTTTTTCCTTCACCTTTTTCTGGGCCTTCTGGTCTCTCTTCTCTATTGGTAACTACACTTCCTCCTTTTAACAACTCAGGGAACAGACTTGTTCTAGGGATTCACATAATGCGATCATCCCCCCCACAAAGGGGGCGGAGGTCAACGCGCATGTGACGAGTGTACCCCAGGTTAGAACCAGTGAACACATCTCTTACTACAATAGCATTAAGTATAGGTAACATGCTTTTGCATAGCATATTGAGGGTTGTTAGCCTTCAGACTAGGAGCAGACCATGATGTGGAAAATGTACCCTTGTTACATGAGTGAGACTAAGGGCATTGAGAATATGATTCTTTATGTCTATCCAGACTATGGGTACACTCCTCTCACTGTTAGAATTAACAATACCTGGATACTCTCCACTATGGGTAATGTTTGTTTTATCTCTTGGGTTCTCCTTATGCATATGATTTGTCCAATGAAGAGTCCACTTAATTGTCATTTTTCTGCCTTTAGATTACTATGGGTAATTTGTCTATCTTATATCTTTTTGCCAAAATCTTTAATAAAAAGATTGAAACGAAAAAAAAAAATGGAGTGGGCTTAAGTTACTTAGATCAGGTTATAGTAGCTTCACGATCTCTGTAGGCAGCCAGCATCTCAGGCTCTACTCTACGAGCGATTGCAGGAAATCAGGCGCTAGCGTCATCCCCAGGTAAAGTTTCTTCTGGCAGACTTTCCTTATTGTTATGTCATTATGGAATTCTCCTGTCAGCTTAGCTTATGCTGCTGGCCTTTTATTTATTTGGAAAGTCTAGGTAGACAATCCCACATGAGCGTATTCTTACTACTTCATTACTGTTCTATGGGTGAAACATTTCCAAATTCAACCTCTAGATGTCACTATTGTATCATACATGCCATATATGTCAAAAGGTCAAGCTATTGTTGACCTTGGTTACTTGAATGCATCTTCTAACCAGAATTCCTCTAAATTTTAAAACAATGGAAGCATCTAACTGCCAACTGACATCTGCCCAATATGGGGTGCAATGCTTTGCAGGCTCATTTAAAAAAAAAATAATGCCCGATTCTTTCATGCATAAATATGTGCATTTATTCGTTTTCTTTAACCACTTTACAACCTGGCCACAGTCGATTGACGGCTACAGCGTGGTTTGTTAATTCTGGGAGGATGTACAGTGACGTCCTCCCAGAATTGCGCTCCCGCGTGCCCCCTGGGGGGCGGAGCGATCAGATGTAAACAAGCTGGCACCTGTCTGGCTTATCTATCCCCTCTCTGTACCGATCGGTACAGTGTGAGAGGAGAGAGATCAGATGCAGCAGCGCTGTGGGCAGGATCTGTAATGCCCACAGTGCTGCTATGTCCCAGTCTCCACTCACCCCATCCATCCATCCTCAGTCATCCATGTTCAGCCATCCATCCTTACTCAGTCATTCCCATCCGCGCTCAGTCATCCGCATCCATGCTCAGACATCCCCATATGTGCTCAGTCACATACATACTTGCTCAGCCATCCCCATCCGTGCTCAGCCATCCACAGCTCATTTATGCCTCATTTATGCTCATCCATGCCACATCAGTTCTCACCTGTGCCACATTCATGCCACTACAGTGCCTCATAAAAGTGTAATAGGTAGCCAAATTAGATTTGAAATGTATGCCCGTAGAACACCTGGCGGTGCTCCCTGCATGTTGGGCCTCTGTATGTTGCCAGGCTGTGTAAAAGTGTCACAAATGTGGTATCGCCATACTTGGGACGAGTAGAAGAATATATTTTTGGGGGTAATTTTTGCTATGTACATGTTATGTGTTAGAAATATTGTATAAATGGACAACTTTGTGTAAAAAAAAAATGCGTTTTCATTTTTTTTCCACATTTACCAAAAACTTGTGAAAAAAAAGACTCATTATGCCTCATAGAATATACGTTGGGGTGTTTTCCTTTCCAAAATGGGTTTTTTTTTGGGCATTTCCATTGTCCTGGTGCTCCAGGACCTTCAAAAGTGCAAGAGGTAGTCAGGGAATTATATGTGTAATTTATGTCTCTAGAAGCCTGATGGTGCTCCCTGCTCTGTATGTGGCCACGCTGTGTAAAAGTATCACACATGTGGTATCGCCATACTCAGGAGTAGTAGAATGTGTTTTTGGGTGTAATTTGTGGTATGCATATGATGCATGTGAGAAATAACCTGTTAATATGAAAATTTTGTGAAAAAAAAAATCTTAATTTTGCAAAGAATTGTGGAAAAAAATGACAACTTCAAAAAACTCACCATGCATCTTACTAAATACCCTTTTTTCTACTTTCCAAAAAGGGGTCATTTGGAGGGTATTTGTACTTTTCTGGCTTGTTAGGGTCTCAAGTAATGAGATAGGCCGTCAGTACATCAGGTGTGATCAATATTCAGTGATTGGCACCATAGCTATAACTTTCACAAAGACGAAATAATATACACTCATTTTTGGTTATTTTTTTACCAAAGATATGTATCAGTATACATTTTGACCAAAATGAATGAAGAAAAATTAGTAATTTGCTAAATTTTAAAACACAAACAAAGAAAAATTCAATTTTTTTACAGATTTTTTCTCATTTATAGCGCAAAACAAAACGCAAAAAAAACCCAGCGTGATTAAATATCACCAAAAGAAAGCTCTATTTGTGTGAAAAAAAGACAAACATTTCATATGGGTACCGTGTTGCATGACTGAGTAATTGTCATTCAAAATGTGAAAGCATTGAAAGCTGAAAATTGGTCTGGTTATTAAGGGGGTTTAAGTGCGCAGTGGGCAAGTGGTTAAAATACTGCGAATTACAATACGATGTGACACGAGAAACCCTACTGTGAAAATGTAATGGATTAATATTCACCAGAAACAAAAGCATGTGTTGAGGAATTCAGGATTCCTGGGGTAAATGTACTGAGCAATTTATTAAAATAACCTCTACAAAAGCTGGAGGAAAAACAGAACATTTTACCTTCCCCGGAATCCCATTATCCAAATCCCCTGAATATGTTCTGCGCCTTAAAAGCAGGCGAGATCTCCTCTGACCTACAGCACAATCCCTTCTAAGCTCTGCGAGCGCGCTGAGAGCAGGAGAGCGAACTTTCAGATTTCAGCCTTCATTAGGGAGAAGAAAAGCTGGAAATAAACCCTGGACAGGTTCAGTAAAAGCATCTGGTACAACTCCTACACAATGGAGCGAAAGGGCGAGTGCAGAGTATTAAAGTGAACGTGTGGAGCTTATTACAGTGGTCCATACTCATCACACTGCCATTTTACTATAGTGGTTTTGTTGGCAGCCCACCACCACTTTACCCATTCTCCCCCATCACTGCTTACCTGTTGGATCCCAACAATGCTAAGACCTGTGTAAGCTTCATGGTGGTCATGTCAGAACCTACACAGAGCTAGTTGCCTTCTGTCCACCCCTACAAAACTTTAAAAGTGCTAAATGCACAGTTGAAATATGTAAGTGTGAAGTATCTCACTTATCAGAAGATATGCCATGTTCTGCCTCTATACACAAGAGAGCTGGCATATGTGGGGCATGAAAGGGTCTCAGTCCCGATATGTATACAGTATCTCACAAAAGTGAGTACACCCCTCACATTTTTGTAAATATTTCATTCTATCTTTTCATGTGACAACACTGAAGAAATGACACTTTGCTACAATGTAAAGTAGTGAGTGTACAGCTTGTATAACAGTGTAAATTTGCTGTCCCCTCAAAATAACTCAACACACAGCCATTAATGTCTAAACCGCTGGCAACAAAAGTGAGTACACTATGAGAAATGAAATGGGAAAGGGGGGGAGAGAGGGAATGAAGGACCTACGGATGTAGCAACGTCAATATTAACAAACCCACTCAGGAAAAACAATATACACCTGAGGAAGCTGGTTGAGCCAGTGAAACGCGTTGACATCATCCCCTGTTCCTCCTAGCCTCGGATGTCTGTGGCTTAGCTGGGCTGCTCAGCACACGCCGCACGGCGGCTTTCTCTGCTATCCCGGACTACGCTCGGAAAATCAACGGAGGGTAGAGACACTGCTAAGCTGGGTTGAGGCTGCACACTGTTCGGAACTCGGCCCTTTGGAGTCCATCACCGCTACGGCCGTTACATGGAGGCGCCTACATGGAGGGTGAGATCGCTTTGAGTGTCACAAGCTCGTATCCATAGACTATGGTGAATGTCCACATGGACTTCCCTTTTCCTCCTAGCTGCCTCCGTCTATACCTCCCTTTGACCGCATCCATCAAGGTGGGTCTGTGGTGAGAGCACAGACTCACCTTTTGCAGGCTCCCCATTGTTTCCCCTCCATATTACCATTGATCCACAGGTGGGTTCTTGCGGTTTGGCTGGGACTGTTTGCTATCCCTGCTTATACATATCTCAAAGAAAATTTGGATGTGCTTCATATAAATGGACTTTGTCCTTCTGATTATATTTGGTGCTCCATACCTATGAGACTGTCAGCCCTTCCCATTTACCGGGGTTCCCATACACACTGGTTATTATTTCCACTTGTTTGGGTTTCATTCATTTATGTGTGATGGGATGGGTGTGAGAGTGGGTGATGTCTGGATGTTTTTCATTGTTTTTTTTGTAACATGCTGTGTTTTTTCTCAATCACACATTACCACCCCTTCCTAGTTTAGGATATGTATATTATGTTATTTTTTGTGTGGTGACGGCGAGAACTTGTATTCTGTATGCCCTATTTTTTCTAAATTATACATTTCAATAAACTTTTCGATAAATTTGCACCCGGTTGATACATCTTTTTTTTTCATACCCCGGTGGCTACATTGTGGTCCTTTTTTAGACAGCATCATGTGCAGTCCAATTTTTCCTTTTATAAAAGTGAGTACAACCCTAAGGGAAAATGTCCAAATTGGGACCCAATTAGCCATTTTCCCTCCCCGGTGTCATGTGACTCATTAGTGTTACAAGGTCTCAGGTGTGAATGGGGAGCAGGTGTGTTAAATTTGGCGTTATCACTCTCACTCTCTCATATTGGTCACTGGAGGTTTAACATGGCACCTCATGGCAAAGAACTCTCTGATGATCTGAAAAAAAGAATTGTTGCTCTACATAAAGATAGCCATTAATGTCTAAATTGCTGGCAACAAAAGTGAGCACACCCCTAAGTGAAAATGTCCAAATTGGGCCTATTTCACACAGTGACAACGCAGGAGAGTAATTGGGAGATAGGAACAAAGTGCTGTCATCTCATAACAAGAAAAGCCCAAACAAGGATCTTCATAACAAGGTTACCAGGTTACATGCATGACACACCACCCAAGTAAAGCAAACAGAGGCTTAGCAGAGCAGAATGACCCCCAATACAGAGTGTGCATGTGATGTCCTCTCACATTCCCATGACACCTCTCCAGACGTTTATATATGTATCTCCCGAGGAAGCAAGCATTGTCTAGCGAAATGCGTAGAGAAAATTATCATATACAGTGACACCTTGGACTGTCAGTTATACCTTGATTTATGCAACTATGGAAACCCATGTATATGTGTACGTACCTATGTCTACCAGAAATATTTTCTGTATCAAAAATGTTAAAATGTTCAATGCATTTTGTTAAATTTTATACCTTGTGTCTCACAAAGTCCCCAGGGCATTTTCTTCTTTGTATGTTCTGTCTCTGCAGCTGCTTTATGCAATGATATACCTCTACAGATCTTGATCTGTCCGGACAGTATTGCCACTTGCAAACTCAGCAGAATCCACAGACAGCAAAGTGGTATTGAACTTAGAATGAAACATTTATTATTGTAATTTACCAATTCTTAGATTTGGCATCTGCATTCATTTTCTTTTTATAGGTGTTCTTTCCTTTATTTTCAATACTTGTAATTGAATGCATATAAGTACCACCAGCCATTGTGGCTTACAGTTTGTAGTTTTCAATGCGCTGCAAGGGAGCTGGTGAACATCCTTGTGGTCCATTGATCTGCCTGCCTGTATGAGGTACGAGCAGACAGTTATCCTGAGAGCCTGCAGGAGATGAACATTGCATCCGTGATCTGCTGATCGCGAGTTCAATGCTCTGCAGAAGAACGAAGCCTTCCAGCGCTGTAAAGTCACTGCTGAGAGGGCTGACATGTTTCCCATCTTTCTTCCATGTTCGCGAGCTCCAGCTATGTGATTGGCTGGAGCCGCGATACCGTCACTCTGCACGTGTGCGTGAGAGCCCTCGGTTCCGGTATGAAGCCCTGAAGTTCCAGCAAGGTATGCCAGACCTGCAGAGCGCATGCGTCAGTGATGTCACTAGCTGCATGCAGGGTGAATATCTCCTAAATGGCCTATTATAGGCTTACCTATGTATGTAAAAATGACCAAGCAGGGTTTGCAACCCCTTTAACAGATTCTTCCGAAGGTTTTTGACCAATCAACCAATTTAACAAACAGTCCTCCCAAAATAGAGATAGGATACAATAGTTCTCCTGAAGTTGCACCTTTGTACACCCACCACAGCCCTTAAAATGTGCTTCCTCTGTTGTATCTGACATTTATATTGCACTGAATCACATAGGTGTGGGACATCTAAGGTCGGTGGACATGCCCAAAATCCACGGTGGGTAGGAAGAGAGCCAGAAACTATGACAGAGGGATGTTACCTCTGAAGTCATCATGACAATAGAGAATGGGGTGAATCAGCCACGTAGGACACAGGTTCTCTTTCTAGCCCCCCAAGAAAGCCTCTGGATATCCTTGCTGAACTCTTCCGCTGCTCCGTTCCTTGGTCAGTCTAGTCCATGCTCACCTGCACCAATTGTTAAGCCTGGCAATTGGCCATATAGGGTCAAGCACTGTATCCTGGGGGGAGAGGTAAAGGTGACATGCCATGCCACACCCCAGGGTTCCAGGTATTTCCAAGGCCTACAAAAAAGAAATGGAGTATCTGGGGAGCACAGCAAAAGTTGCAGGTCAGTCTGGAAGGCAGCATGGCCAATGCTAATAAAACCCATTGCTGTTTCATCTTGAATTTGGTTCCTAGAGCAAGTAGGTTCTACTAATATACTTGCTTCAGTCTCGTAATTGGCTATTTAGGGCCAAGCACTGCATCATGGGGGGAAGAGGTGAAGGTCACATCCCACGCCACACTACAGTGGACCAAGGGCTACATTAAATAGAGTGCCCTGGGAGTACAAGAAAAGGTGCATATCAGTCTGGCGACCAGCATGGCCAATGCGAATAACATTTTTAGATAATAAACCCTTCTATAGAATGTTAAAATGATATAATGTTATAGAAGGGTATGTTATCTTTATATATTTTGTACATTTTAATTTGGATATTTAATGTGTCAATATAGTATGATTATGTTCTAAGATGGCTGCGTGATTTACCTTTCTCATATTTTTTTTTTTTTTTTTATTGGGTTGATAACTTTTTTTTTTTTTTTATCTATTCTTGTGTCCTCTGGGTGGATGATTACATAATTCTATAGTTCCGAGTCCACTGTTATGCTTTCCACTCCACCTGTTACTCATTTGTTTATTCAAGGTACCATGGAGGTGGCAGGGTATGTGGTTTTAACATTGGGTAGATGTATTGGAATCACTACTACTGATGAAGTCCTGCTTTAGAACGTAACATGTATAGGTGACTGAGCCACATTCATGACATCACCCCACAGCCATCTTACCTGCATTATCGAGTCAGCATTGTTAAGGGCACCAGTCAGCACTATCTTGTAAGGGTTATTCTATATTGACAGTAAATCTTAAAACAGAAAGCAAAAAATAGCCACTAGTGTTTTCTAGGAATGCACCTACATGCTCAGGGAATGTTAGCAGAGGAGATCCATACACCAACT
>BLSH010284851.1:969761-1009579 GCA_018402905.1 Glandirana rugosa
ACAAACGAGACCCGGCAACCAGCTGCGTCCTTAGCGCGGAAGGTTATTTACACGACCTCGACTCCCGTTAGTCCGAGACAGAGAGGGTGTCCAACCGCTCCGACGTGCCGAAGGGCCAAGCCCAAGTCAGCCTGTTGTGGTGCCGCCACCGTATACACTTGGTAGCCCCGCCTTGTTCCTCGAGCCGTCGTCGACACCTCTACCGGGTGTAAGACTCCACCCGTCTTGAAGTGCACGGCCGTTAGAGGTGGTAGATGTAGGGCCCGCATCTTTTGACCGTACCTGCACCTTGTGATTGAACCTGGACGCCATTAAGTCCACGTCTGGCATGCCCCACCGTTTGCAAATCTGGAGGAACACTTCTGGATGCAGAGACCATTCCCCCCGATCCAATCCGCATGCCAGTTTTCTACGCCCGGGATGTAGATGGTGGAGATTGCCGGCACGTGAAGTTCTGCCCACCTCAGAATGTGGGCCATCTCCACAGCTGCTGCCGAGCTCCTTGTTCCGCCCCGATGGTTCACATATGCCACCGCCGTGGTGTTGTCCGACTGAACCCGAACCGGGAAGCCGTGCAGCCTCGCCAACCTGTGGGAGAGACAGAGCCTGATTGCCCTCAGCTCCAGCACATTTATTGGAAGGCGCGATTCCTGCGTCGACCAACGGCCCAGAGCAAACAACCGCCCCAGGACCCTTCCCCAGCCCGTCCGTCGTGACTATCGACCAATTCAGGGGAAGGCATGACTTTTCCAAAGTCAATGCCGGGGACGGAGCCACCATGGCAATGAACCCCTGGTTTGATGATCCAAACTGATCAGCTGGTCCAGGGACAACGGAGACTTGTCCCACCGTAACAGGATCACTCGTTGCAGGAGCCGAGTGTGGCTCTGGGCGTACGGTATCGCCTCGAAGGCCGAGACCCTGGGTCCCAACACATGCAAACAGAACCATAAGGAGGACCACCATCATAACGGCAGGGAGCACACCGCTGCTTGTAGCGCCAGCAACTTGGCCAGAGGTAGGAACACCTTTGCTTGCTCCGTGTCCAATGTTAGACCCAGACATTCCAGAACACAGGGTCAATGTCGACTTCTGCAGGTTGATCAGCCAGCCGAAGTCTCTCACCGAGGCCATGGTGCCAGCAACATTGTCCTCCAGAGCCAAAGATGACTGCTCGCAGGAGCAGATCGTCGAGGTATGCTACCACAGAAATGCCTCTCTGCCTCCATAAAGCCAGCACCAGAGCCAACAGCTTGGTGAAGACCCGAGGAGCCGAGGCCAGACCGAAGAGAAGTGCCACAAATTAGTAATGTAGGACTCCCACCGCAAAGTGCAGGAAGCGCTGCTGCCGGAGACAAATGGGAACCTGCAGAATAGCGTCCCCGATATCCAGAGATGCCATGAAGTCCCCTTGGTGTAGGGCCGCCACGATCGAGCGGACGGATTCCATCCTGAATTTCCGCACTTTCACAAAGTGATTTAGCGCTCTTAGATCCCGAACTGGCCTGACCCCACCTTTTTGGGCACCACAAAGAGGTTTGAATAGAAGCCGCGGAACCTTTCCAACGAAGGTACCGGCACAATCACACCTTGTTCGGACAGCGTCTGAACAGCCCCTAAGAGGGCTTCCCGACGCCCCGGCGGAAGCCTCAAGTTTGAGGGAAGAACCTGTCTGGGGGTAGAGTGCTGAACTCTATCCTGTACCCGGAGGACACCCTTCCTGTACCCACCGGTTGGAAATGCGGGCAGTCCACCTGTCTGCGAACCCCAGAAGTCACCCCCCCCACCCGAGAGTCAGGCGGGGTCAACCCCTCAAGCGGAGGAGGACTTTTCTTTCGTCCTTTCGGGCTTGCGCTGCCAGGGCCGCTTACCGGACCCCAGGACAGACTTGCCGGGTCTTGAGCCCTTGTCCGCTGAACCGGGCGCCCAAAAACAACCGCTTCTGGCCCGATGATGAGGGATCCTGCTTACAGCGGTATTCCCACCGCTTGGGTTCTGGGAGAAAGGTACTCTTCCCCCCGGGGAAATCCTTAATGATTTCATCCAATTGCGCCCCAAAAAGCCGACCACCCTGAAAAGTAGTACAGGAACCTTGACCCCATGACCCTCCACTGGATTTACGGTACCGCTAGTCGCCCCCCCCGCACCCCAGGGGGGGGGGGAGGAGGTGTCACTCATCATTCCCGATGGGCGCAGCGGGTAGCCACCCGGTAACAGACCTTCCTCCCCCCAGGTGGGGAGGGATGCTGCCGGCCAGAACGCCCCTGGACGCGTGCGCAGCCTGGTCACTCGGACGTAAGTGGGGTTTACCCACTAGCCCCCCGCACAGAACGGGTACGATGCGGCGGACCCCGCTAAAGCTGAGGGTAGCTCGCATCGGTCGGCCGTGCTGGGGAAATTTCAGGATTCGAGGTATTCTCTATGCCCCAGCCGGCTGTCTTCATCAGATTGAGAAAAGCAAAAGGAAGAAAAATGGGGAACCGCAGATCCCAGCAGGGAACCAGGTCTAACTCCTTGCACTAGGCATAAAAAAACTGATATACTATGCAGAGCTGGGGGGTTATATGCTGAGTGACGATGGCCCCCTGGGAGGGGCCAGCTTGCTTTTTTTCTTTTTGCCTAGTCTACTCCTAGTAGGATGTGCATAAACCCCACGTGTCATGAATAGAGGCTGCGTCTGTCAATGAACGCAAGAGAAATACACCCAACTGACCCTAAACGTCTGTTTAGCAGCAGCAGTGTACATGAGGCCTAACAGTCCAGGTTTTGAATCATGTGTCCGATTTTCAGTCTGCCTGAAAACTGGCACATTATACAGACTGGACTGTGGTTCCCTAAAATAGCTGATAGGAGGATTTGGTGTTCTCCTCCCTCCAGCCTGCAGGTGGCGATAGCCGGCACTTCAGCATGGGACTGCTAAGGAATGACGTCAGTCTGTTCTTCTTCCTCTCTCCCTTTGTTATGCAACTTATTTGACTGGAGAGAGGAAGGAGGAGCTGCCTTCAAAGCAGAGTGTGATCTGTGAGTACAGGGAGACAAATCTGGTCTGTGAAGGGACTCCTGATGTGAGGAGGCGCTCTGATGTGGACGCCAGATTGAGGAGGCGCTCTGATGGGGACACCAGATTGAGGAGGCGCTTTGATGGGGACGCCAGATTGAGGAGGCGCTCTGATGGGGATGCCAGATTGAGGAGGCGCTCTAAAGGGGACTCCAAATTGAGGATGCACTCGGATGGGGGGGGCGCCAGATTGAGGAGACGCTCTGATGCGGACGCCAGATTGAGGAGTCGCTCTAAAGGGGATTCCAAATTTTGCATACATTCCTGCAATGCACAAAAACACACACAGCCCTTTTGCAGGTGTGCAGTGGTGCCATTAAGTTTTAATGGCACAACCACATACCTTGCTTTTCCACTCATTCATCTGCAGCAAAATGTATGGTAAAAAAAGTATTGCGTGTTTTGGTGTAGCTCAATTTTTAAAAAGGTTATACAGGTTTTAAATCTATTTGTATTACATTTTGTTTTTCATTTGTTATGTAAGTGTTCGGCTTGAAGAAAAGGTAGCAACCCTAGCTGCATTATTTGTTTTAAATGCTAATAAAACCCATTATTGTTCCACCTTGAATTTGTTCTTAAATCAGAGTTCCACCCACAAATACATCTTTATATATTTCAAATCCTCTAAGCATGATGAATCACCTTTGAAAAAATGAATTATACTCACCCTAAGTGCCCTGTTGCTATGTGGTCTCTGTAATCTTCCACTTCCTGATCCGCGGCACTCAGCATCACTTCCTGCCTCACCTAGGCTCATGGGAGATGTGAGTCATCATTTCCCATGAATCAGTGGGAATCTTTGAGCTGTAAAATCACATTATTTCCAGACAGGAAATTACACGATTTTGTAGGGGAGAGACGAGTTATCTATGTTGCCATAACAATGGGATGGTACCTTCCTTCGTCGCTGCCCATTGTTATGGCAACGAGACATACACTCGAGATCGAGAGGTGCATGCTAGTTACCCAGCATGCACCTTATCCAGGAAGAGACTCGAGGAGGGTGCGAGTGGGCTTCACATGCCCACAGCTAAGATGGGAACTCCCAGTAAAGAAAAAAATCAACAATGTAAGTGCAAAATAAATAGGAATACTAACCGGATTTAAAGCGATCGATTACTTTATTGTGTATAAATGTATATGATATATTTGTGTAATGAATACTAACTAGGTGGATGCCAGCAAAAAAAAAATAAAAAATGATGCGGGCGGAACTCCGCTTTAAAGTGTGCAGGATATAAATAAATGCAACAGCAGAAACCGACATAAAATAGTTTATTGTTATTTAGCAATACATCAGAATTAAAGTGTAAAAATCAGGTCTGCACAATGGCAAGTAAAAACATTAAAAGTAATACAAAAATAAATGGAAAGGTCATTCCATACATTTCTCTATTCTAAGTAGTAATAAATACAATAGTTAGCAAAAGCTTCAATCACACGGTTCAGTTTACTGAAGTTACAGTAGTGCCGGTGGACAAAATATAAAGACAATGCAAAAAAAAAGAAAGTTAAAACTCTGCAACAAAAAAATAAAGTGAATTTGGCACACTCAAGTGAGATCAACATTAGCATTTCTTCGATGTGAAGAGAACAGACTTTTCTCACTAGTGTTCTGAGGTAAATATTTTAAATTGCTAAAAAAAAAAAAAAAACCTAAGTCACAGTTTCTATGCTTCTAAGTTACAATTTTCCCTTTTTGTGAATATCGCCATGGTATTCTACAATTTGGATTCATGTGCAAAATAAAAATAAAAAAAAATCAACGCAAGTGTGACTTTTTTTGGAACGGTTACATAACGCATTAAACTTTTCCTTGGCTAGAAGTGATAAATGTATCAGCTGTATCTAGTAGAAGCAACTTTTCGTGCTGTAGTGTTTGAGGTTCCTTAAGGCTTTTTCATGCAGGATTTCAGCTTGTAGAAGATCAGTGTGTACAGCAAGATTATTTAAAGCATTTGCAAAGTTTCAGAAAGCTTAAAGCAACTTTGCTGCAGCCTTTAAGGCACCTTTCATCTCCAGTTTAGGAAAGGCAAAACAATGTTAAGTGCTCAAAGCCATTCTGCCCTGAGGCCAACAGGGATGGCCACCTCAAGTGGTACAGTGGGGAGCATCACAGGGACCAGAGTGTCCACAACCGGACACTCCATCCTCAGTGCATGTTCAGCCTCCGGGCCACCAGCACCCTAGCAGCCATTGATTTAGGCAGCATCTGCCAATGGCTTGGCTTTGGGAATGCTGTCACTTTTGCAGATTTGAGCACTGCTTGAAGTTTTTGAAAGTTTGACAAACTGAGTTTTTCTTTTAGGCTTTTTAACAAGGTTAATGAAAATTATACAAATTCTTTTCAAAAGCTTGCTGTACTAACTACATTTATACAAGCTGAAGAACGCCTACAAGGCTTAAAGGAGATCTTAACAGAGGGACAACTACCATTGCTGATTTCTTCTCAAAATTATATCTGCTGGACAGTCATGCTAATTCAGTGCTTTCATAGGCTACTTCCACATATAATTACTGTAGTACAATACAATAGCTTTTGCTGGCTGGATAATTGGTGAAGCATATCTTTTATTGGAGGAATGTAAAAGGCACCGCACTGCAACGAATTTAAAAAATGCAGGGATGTAAATGCAGCTTAAAGTAGACCTATATTATTTGGACCTTGCTAAAGCCAACATCTTTGCCTAGTGGTCTTCTGGTTTTGGGATCTTCATCCACCTTGATTAGCTATGTCGGGATGGCATTTATTCATCTCGGCATATGCCCAAATTGTACACCGATTGCACATGCATGCATGTGTTCAGGGGTGAATTTCCACTTTAGGTCTTCAAAACCAAGCATACAGCAACTGAAGGAAGGGCAAAGTATCAAGTTTTGAAAGCAAAGACAGCCAGGCAACTAGAATTTTGAAGAGGAGATCAGCAATGGCAGCTAACAAAATTCTCTGTAAGGTTTCCAGAGCATCCTTATTTAAGATGTCCACCGCTTGAACTTGGAAATCCATTTAAAATCAATAACAGAGTTGGATAATCTGAGAAGGCCACAATCCAGAATGACCTCCCAAAACTACTCCAGTAAGCCATGTCTGGGCCAAGGGATTCATCCCCTTCCTAAACCTTAAAGAGCTGCAAGGCTACAAATTTTTCTTCACAGTTAACAAGGACCCCCAAATTCAGCAATTTGTTGTCAGTCAAGAGCAGGTCATTAAGTCTTGAAAGGCAACTAAAAGGTATCAAACTTTGGAGAATTATGTTTCCCGGTGAGGTGGTTATTTTCATTAGTGCCTAAATAACTGCCCAACGAAACAACCAGTAAAGATGTTTAATAGGCAAGTTTATAGGCAGCCAACTTTTCTTTATGAAAGCTGCACACATGCAATTCTTGTTGTTCCTTATTGACCTTACCAGACCTTGTTTTTTATCATCAACTACTAATGGGCTAGTAGCCCAAGGTGGCCTACATAAGAGCAACAGAAAATGGTAAAAGCCTGCGGGAATAACAGAGTTTTTGGTATATGGTTTTACAGCAACAGGGCTTATTGAACCGAATAAGAGTCATCAAGGCGAACTAATTTGGGTGCTACAAAAATTCCCAGAATAAAGAAATATATAGGCCACTATTACAAAAAATCACCAAAATGCTTTTTTACTAATGGTTTTAGATCCTTATTTTCTGTAACCAAACGTCTTTTGTAGTCCTTTATAACAAAGCCAATGTTATGATGTTGGGTAACTCTCTAGACAATATATTGGATGAAATGCGAAGCTGCCAACATGGTCTACAGTACGCACCTCAAAGTGGTCTTTCTTTTTTCTCATTTATCCTCCGGGGCCCTTTGTGGTTTAAAGGTTTTATACTAATTAAGGCATCGACTATTTTTCAGTTGATAAAGGCTACAGCTTGAATTGCCAAGTCACCAGCATGATTTACAGCAAGCACATCAAACTGATGTTTTTTTCTTACTTAACCTTTGCAGCACTCAGCAGTTTAAGTGTTTTGTATTAAACAATACCCCAACTATTTTCCAGTTGGATCATGGGGGAACACCATTTGGAGGTGGCTTGGAGGATCGGGTGAGTATACACCTTTCTCCTCTCCCCTGGACAAAATGAGAAAGTAACTCATGCAGTGTGGGTACAGCACCACTGCATGGGAAAAAAGGTTTTTTTTCCCTGGTGTTGGGCTTTCTCTGGAAAAAAAGTAGCATTTTTTTTTTTACTGTAATGTTAAAGTGCTATAAACTGCCATCGAAACTAAGTAGTTGTGGTCCTCGCACATAATGTGGGCCCTTGAAGATTTATTCCACCTAGTTCAGTCCACTGTTTTATTTGCACTGAACATGCCTTCTCTATAGGGATATGACCTCTTTACACTGAGAATTTTACAGATGTCTGAACATTTTCTACTTATACGGTTCAAACACCCTGAGGCGCAGCTGTACGTCTTCTGCTACACGACGACAGATCTTAAGAAAAAGATTCTGAAGTTCAGAAAAAAAGCTTTTGCTGTAAACGTTCCTATTAGTTTGTCACACTGATTCTCCCTCCTATAACTTCAGCAATTCTAGTCACACTCACTCTGTGATATAAACACAAGCTGCCAATGATAAAGTCGGCAAAGCATGTAAACTCCTTGAGGACGCAATGAGCGCTTTCCTGCAGGCCAGGAAACCGCATAGCGTAATGCCACTTTCAATGGAAAGTGTCCAAATTGACAGAAACTGCCCTGAACAGCTGCTAATAAAAACAGTTCATTCAAATTTAAATCTAAACAGCTCTTTCTTTTCTCTACTGAAATTACAGTATTTACAAAATCTAATACAAAAATTCTCTACTGGAAATCAGCCAAGAGGTTAACAGTGATTGTGCTTGCCCCCTCATGAAGATGCCATTTTCGCAGTAGGTTATTTTTCTAAAATTCTCTTTATACACTTCAGTCCTCAAAGAGTTTTCTTTAATTTTTCGCAATTCTATAATGTGCTCAAAAAACTTACAGAAAGATAATCTTGAGCAATCTCGTTGAATCCTTTCACCAGCACCGTTGATCCCTTTCAAAAAAATCAGGGAGCAAGCGATCGGAAATTTATGGGTGCTCCATACAGGCTTTGTTGTGCTGGGAATGGCACCACGTACAAGGCACTGCTATGTTTCAAAGAATAGCACCGTCACAGTTTGCTGCGATTTATTACTAATTCGCGGCTATAAAAAAAATTGAGGTAAGCTTGATTTCGATATGAATTATCCAAATTTTTCAAAAAAATAAATGCACCTGTCCCAATGCACGGGCATTATAACCAAGATTCAGTCTATTTTATCTTACAAGGAAGCAGTGATGGCATTTACAGGATGCCGCTAGTTCCTGGTGAATGCATAGACTGAAAACTGATTTAGGCTCTAAAAAATGCCTGCCGTGATTCTAAAGGTGACAAGTGGACTTTAGTAGTAGTACCAGTCTGGTGAAAGGTATATCTGATTACAGACCAAACCCTATTAACAACATTTCAAAGTGCACTAGATATATTAGGTGTTTCAATCTTGTCCCTTTAAAAAACAGCTAGCACCTAATCAAAAAATAGTACCGCCTACATAAAATTCAAGAAAATAAAGCCAATTGAACTACGTGGTATGCATGCATCAAGGCTTTGGATCATTGACCAGGCTTGCCATCTTATTATCGGATGTCCATGTTGGACCAGCATCCTCCTATTCCTAGCTAGTGGCTCTACACCCTGGCAATCCGCAGTACATAGTTTCAACGTTCATCATTTTACTATGTAAACCCAGCAGGCTGCATCCTCAGAAATTTTGGTTTAGGCCACAAATCAGGCCTTTTTACATTAATGTAGGCAAAAGGTACAACTAAATATTTTTATCTCTATCGATTACATTTTTGTTTCTCCATGTTTGAGCAACCACGTGTAAACATGGATTTTTCTTTCTTTGTTAAAAAGCTGCATTGTTTGTAAAGAGATCAGTAAACTACCTAGTTCAATTGGTCAAATCACATTTTTATCTCAAAGTGGTCTACGCTTATCCTGGAGACAGTGCGTATACAGTCCACGTCTCCCCTACTATAATTAAGACTACAAGACTATTCTACGTCAGTATGGCTTTCATAATACAATCTCCACTGTTAAGAGACTAGCAGTGTTATAGAACATGGAAAAGCTGTGGTCCTGTTACTGGATGTTCCTCAGCTCCATGCAAGACTATATATACAATTAAGTTGTATAACTGATTAAATTAGAAGGTTTTTACCCTTTGACAAGAAACTGGGAAAGTACTTAAAGTGTAATTCCAGTCAAATTGAAACCAAGCCTAAATCTACTCCCACCCCATTCCAGGACTATTCCATGGATGTCTATACTTACCTGTTCTGAAGCTGCTGCGGCCCGGCTACTTGACTGGCTTCAGTGTAGAGGAGGGACAGCCAACAATGGCTTCCCCATAGTAAGCCTATGGGTGATGTAATCACCCAGATTCTGCAGCCATTGTTGGTTGTCCTTCCTCTACACTGAAGGCAACACTGGGACCTGATCATGTGACTGGACTGAGCGCCTTCATAAATAGGTAAGCATAGACATCTTTTCCTTTACATAGGGTATAGAATAGTCTTAGAATTGGGGTAGGAGTATAATAAGGCTAAGTGAGAATTTGACTGGAATTACACTTCAACAGGAAGAATTCACACCAATAGGAAGTCCAATGCAACTTTACCCTTTTCATTATTGCCAGCAAGTTGCCAAGGCACGCTTTCCAATAAAAGTTTGACTTTATTTGGTAAGTAGACCAAAGTCCTTACAATGGCTTTTAAGTGGTCCCAACACATTAGGTTGGTATAACTGTCTCCCATCTTAAGGTTTCCAAATTTCTTGCTGAGATGGAAAAGTCCATATCTTGAATTTACCGTTAAAGATCTTTGCACTTATTACTGTCCCTCCATACTGTTAGTGCACCAAGATATCCAAATTCTAAGTTACATAATTTCACCATTATTAATGAGCCAGTGTGTAGGTCACAATCACTTCTGAGGCCAAGAGACCTGAAGAAGTCATTTTTAGATCATAATGGTGTACATATGCAGCTCCTGAATAACCAAGCCAGTACCAATTGATAATGAAGGGTGCTCAAAATCTTTACAAAATTTCATGTGGCTGGGGATGCCTTTCAATACTGGTAAATTACCAGTAAATCGAGGCTACTGGTTTCTCCTTTGTGACCCGAGGTAGCACTTCAGATCCCATCTACCAGCAACAAACTGCACCCTTTAACCAATGCAATTCTTCCTGACTACTTAGACACAAAAAAAGGGATGCAGAAATTGTTTTCTTTGTGTCCTCAAGAGCAGATATGTGGCCATGAAGGTGAGGCATCATTACACCACTAATGGATAAGACAAATAAAATAATCTCTTCAGATACCCAAGACCACTGAGAAGATGCTGCAGCAGCCATTCTCAACCAGGGTTCCATACAACCCTAAGGTTCCTTGAGAGATTGCTAGGGGTTCCCTGAGCTGTGGCTCAATGACCTCTCGTTTGATGGTTCCTGTATGGTTTCAGGACCAAATGCAAAGTCACTGCAAAGCCAGCAGCATGACACCAGATAGCTTACAAGCTGTCTGTAAGGGTGGTATTCTGGCGAGCACTGTAAGGGTTACATTCTTTCTACTGACCACCAATACAATTGGCATTTATGCCATTGACCACCGATAACTGGCTTAAGTAAGGGCTGCCTAAGAATTGAATATTATTTTAGGCTTTCCTCTGAGAAATGCTGTGCTGGAGTATACTTTAGAAGTCTTTCTCTGGCTTTGGAACATCTGCTAGTCTCTACCCCGTCTAAGAGGCACAGTATAAACTAGATCCATGCATAGATAATTCACCTAGCTCTACATTACCTATGAGACCACATGCTACTCTGTGCAGACAGGATCCTCCCAGAGCAGCATGTCCCAAGGCCTCGAGACACAGATCAATAGCAAGCTACATTTAGATCGCAACACGTAATAAAATCTAAAGACTATTTAAAACAGTGGTATTAGCAATAACCATTGTTTTAAATGCTAAAACACCACAATACATAAAAAAGAAAAGATAACACGATAAAGAGTATATCACAAGAATAATCAAAGGTATAGGCAGTCTGGAAGCCATAGTTACAGAGATGCCATGTTCTATGAAAACAGATGGTGGCTATTTAGTTCACTTCCAGATATTCAGCCTAATGCTGTGACTTGAGACTGGTGACGTCACTAAATTGATCATGTCATAATTGGTTGGTGATGTCACATCCCAGTGGATGGCTTGTCATGAACACTGGAGAAAATCTTTAAACACAGAAGCTACATAACATGGCACTGTAAACATGGCAGATGCCTAAACTGCCCCTGGTGGGGATCATTCACTTGGTCACCAGCAATTTTTTGCCAGCTCAATTCTTCTCCTTTGGACAGAGATGGGCAGAGTGGTTCTTGAAGGAATTACCCCAGGAGTAACAAAAGATGCCGCAATCTAGAACATTTTAAAGTGATCCTATTTTTACTGTAGACTGGTGGCAGCCATGTTGTCTCATGCAGAATTGGTTTGGAAAATAGAATGCAGCCCATCAACTCACTGAAAACTAGTGACATTGCTACAGAATGAAGAATGAGGAATGAAGACAGAATATTGTCTGGGCTTACAAAATAGTGATAAACAACTTCAGATTTAATTTCTGAAGAATTACATTTTCGGGTTGTCGTCGGAGCACCCTATCCAGACCTATGGGAGATCCCAGTAAAATACAACAAAATAGTTGGGACCTAATAAAAGGAAATTTACCACATATCGTGCAAACCTCTTGTACATAGAAAACATCACTAGTTCACAGCTTACTGCAAATCCAGCTGCCAACAGATTATTAAAAACCATACTGGAGCAATGATAGATGAATCAAAGGGCCGTCCTTTGACACGTGGAGGTCTATCGCTGCTCTCAGTCTGCATTTGTGGAAGTCACAGCAACACTCAGTGGCCTAAAACTGGAAGCCACTTAAAACTATGCTGATGGGATGCCAGTCGGCAGACCTTTTTTGGTCATGCCCCTTCAACAGAAGCTGGCCAAACCGGCTTCCTTCTGTACACCTGGGTATCGGCCGGTTTCTGTTGAACCGGTCGATGTTGCCCCAACATTTGACCCATGTGTACTAGGCTTAAGGGCCTCAAGACAATGTGCCTCAGGAAGGGAAAACGGTTGGTTTGGTCCATACCAACAGACCATATTCTCTTCTTAGTACATATGTACTAAGTATCATGCTATGGCTTTGACCAGTGATGGACAATATTCTCTGGGGTGACACTGAAAACGCACAAAGATGACATGCCATTGGCCACCATTTAAATCACCACCAAATTAAGTGACATCTACAGCTTTTTTGCCGACATGCTGGCCAGTCTTTGTATACATGGTCTAACTTGTACAGCATCATTTTCCTGGATGTTACTGCACCTTGTACATACTATGCTTAAAGTGGTTGCAAAGGCAGAAGGTTTTTCATATCTTAATGCATTTTATGCATCAAGATAAAAACTTTTTGTGTGCAGCAGCCCCCCTAATAGTTAACCGAGACCCCTCTCTATCCAGCGATGTCTCGAATGCCTCGGTCATCCAGGACACTCCCTCCTGATTGGCTGAGACACAGCAGCGGCGCCATTGGCTCCCACTGCTGTCAATCAAACTCAGTCAGCCAATGAGGAGAGAGAGGGTGTGGGGCCTAAGTGCGGCTCTGTGTCTGAATGGACACACGGAGCTGCAGCTCAGCTCGGGTGCTCCCACAGCAAGCTGCTTGCTGTGGGGGCACTCAGCAAGAGGAAGGGGCTCCAGTCAGGGACCCGAGAAGAGGAGGTTCTGGGCTGCTCTGTGCAAAATCATCGCACAGAGTAGGTAAATATGACATGTTTGTTATTGTAATAGAAAACAAAACAAAACGAGACTTTACAATCACTTTAACCTCCTGTAAATCTGTGGAGGAGCCGTGATGGAAAGCACTAAATGTGACTCTTAACTGAGAAAGCTTTTTCTGCAACTGTAAGGAGTGCGAGCAGGCTTGTCACAGTCTGCTCTTACCCTTCTACCCTTTCCTTTTACATTTCCATTAATCTAGCATTTATGTCGACCCTTTCAAACCACAGGGAAAAAGAAAAAAAAAAACTTTCCGTCTGCAATAACTATAATTCCCACAACTTTAAATGGCCTCTCAATACTGCAGACGTTTGTGACTATTGCGGGGTCTCCATGACCTGTGTAGGAAGTCAATTTCACAGCTGCTTGTTTTAAAGCCTGCAAGAAAATTCTAGTTCAAACACTAATTTGATCATAAAATTGCCCATGTCAAGGTTTGAGTACATGGATTATTTTGGTTGGAGATGCTTTTCTCTCCTTAAAGCGAATGTAAAAATAACTCCAGAGCTAGTAAGAAACAGCTACAAGTTGGCTGTGCCTAAGAATATTACATTCGCCCATCTACAGAAGCCCTATGAGAGCATTGAGTGTTGGGAACAACACAGACAACCCTTAATTCTGACACCTTTAATATTAAGAATCAACATTTCTTATTGCATTCTCCATGATGTCACTAGTATCTCGTAAGGAGATAAATGGGTATCTTTCTCAGTAATATTGCTGGTCCCTAGAGAAAGGATAGGCTGCATTCTCCATGATGTCACTAGTATCTAGCAAAGAGAAAGGTATCTTTCTCAGTCATGTTTCTGGTCCCTAGAGAAAGGATAGGCTGCATTCTCTGTGATGTCATAGTGTCTACTAAAGGGATAGACATCTTTTTCGGTAATGTTGCTGGTCCCTAGAGAAAGGATAGACTGCATTCTAGGTGATGCCAATAGTATCTCGTAAAGGGATAGGTATCTTTCCCAAGGTTGCTGGTCCCTAAAGGAAGGATAAACTGCATTCTCAGTGATGTCACTAGTATCTTGTAAAGGGATAGGCACCTTACTCAACGTAGTTGGTCCTTAGAGAAAGGAAAGTTTGCCTTGTGCGTGACATCTCTAGTATCTCATAAAGGGACAGGTATCTTTCTCGGTAATGTTGCTGGCCCCTAAAGGATAGGCTGCATTTTTCGTGATGTCTCTAGTATCTCGTAAAGGGATATGTATCTTTTCTCACGGTTGCTGGTCCCTAGAGAAAGGATAGGCTGCATTCTTAGTGAGGTCACTAGTATCTCATAAAGGGATAGGTATCTTTCTTGCTAATGTTTCTGGTCCCTAGAGAAAGCATAGGCAGCATTCTCTGTGATGTCTCTAGTATCTTGTAAAGGGTTAGGTATCTTTCTCAGTGATGTTGTTGATCCCTAGAGAAAGGAAAGTCTGCATTCTCCATGATGTCTCTGGTATCTCGTAAAGGAATAAGTATATCTTTCTCTGTAATGTTGCTGGTCCCTAGAGAAAGGATAGGCTGCATTCTCTGCGATGTCACTAGTGTCCAGTGGAATGATACTCTGCAGTCTCGGGGAAGTCATTAGTCTCATTCTCAGTGATGATGCTGGTCCCTAGTGAGTGGATAGGCTGCATTCTCCAAATTGTCACAAGATGGCTGCCTCAAAAATCCACCAGGAATCAAAATGTCTTAAATCAACTTATAAAGTGCTAATCAGACACAATGTTATATAAAGTAAAAACACAATACTTTTGTAGTATAATCAACATAAGAGTGTTAAATACTTAAAACATCGTGCTCAAATTTATCAGAAGTGTGAAAGCTGAACTATAAAACACTCCTGACATCAGCGTATAAGCCACACTAAGCGGACAATGGATGAAAACACTTAATGTGCAACACGCGGCCCTGCAATAATTAGTGGTTTCGGTACAAGCGTCTTGCTCTTTGTGAATGTTACATATGTCTGATAATTGGCCGGAAGACCCAAGAGCTCCCAGCAGTGCTCCTGTGAACAGATTGACTACATAAGGTGCAAACTGATTTATAAAACCCAGAGAAAATGAAGCATAATCACATCTGAAACAGGTTAGAAAATGCTTCTTCCAGATGGTGCTTTGGGCTGCGCGGTAATTTTGCTAATGGCGTGTAATGTGCAACACTACATCAAGCAGACGGCAGAACTCTCACAGCTTCTGTCCAAAGATGTCGTAATATTCCTGCTGCTCCAATTCTCTGTTGTATTTCTCAATCTCCTTATTTACCTCGTTCACGTAATCATATATAAACTGGTCCATCACTGAGAGAATCACATTAAGGAAAAAATATGTGCAACAGCATAAAATTAATCAACATTTCCACATTAAGATGAGGCTGGTGTATAAAAACAGGAGTAGGTGAAAAACAGATGTCACTGAGGCAGCTGATGCATCAAAATGATGAATGGAAAGACATGCTGGTCCTCTAGTCCAGTGGTTCCCAAACTCAGTCCTCAATTACCTTCAACAGGCCATGTTTTGGGAATTTCTCTTAGATAAAATAGCTCAAACTAAAAGAAGATGCAGCGCAATAAATGCAAAGAATGTCCAAAATTGCTTATATCTAAACAATTAAAAAGGCCAATTCATCATGTATAAAATACACCTGGTGTATTAAATTCCGTTCTGGACAGTGATACAGGTCCCTCCACCAACATCAACTGTGCTCACCTCCCGGTTTGACCCCAGTTTTACTAGAGGGTCAAACTCATAAGAAACTCCTGAAAAACTCAGATGAACTGCAGTGTGAGGTTCACAGGGAATCCTTCCTCTTATCTGAATACCGTCTCCTGTTCAACTTAGGGGGACCCGTTCCCAGATGGTAGAACCAATGTAGTAGGTATATAAAAAAGAAAAAGTGGACTAAGTGCAGACTGTAAAACGAACCAAGACTTTAATAACAACAGTCTACTTACAAACAAACGTTCAGTCCAAGCATGTCAGATACATCCATGAACACCAGAGTAGCGTCTATTGCGAGGGATGCCGAGAGCGTTCCTTGCAGACCGCCGAGGAAGGCACGTCATGCCGTAACGCGTACGGGGGAGGACCTGCTCTGATGTCACCCGCTGCTATCGAGGAGAGGTTACTGGTGTCTGCAAGGAACGCTCTCGGCATCCCTCGCAATAGACGCTACTCTGGTGTTCATGGATGTATCTGACATGCTTGGACTGAACGTTTGTAAGTAGACTATTGTTATTAAAGTCTTGGTTCGTTTTACAGTCTGCACTTTGTCCACTTTTTCTTTTATAAATACCTACTACACTGGTTCTACCATCTGGGAACGGGTCCCCCTAAGTTGAACAGGAGACGGTATTCAGATAAGAGGAAGGAATCCCTGTGAACTTCACACTGCAGTTCATCTGAGTTTTTCAGGAGTTTCTTATGAGTTTGACCCTCTAGTAAAACTGGGGTCAAACCGGGAGGTGAGCACAGTTGATGTTGGTGGAGGGACCTGTATCACTGTCCAGAACGGAATTTAACACACCGGGTGTATTTTATACATGATGAATTGGACTTTTTAATTGTTTAGATATAAGCAATTTTGGACATTCTATGGATTTATTGCGCTGCATCTTCTTTTAGTTTGTGTTATTTATTGAGGTTGATTACCTTTGATGTTCAGCTGGCAAATTGGATGATTTTAGATAGATTTAGCTGCGCTGATTGTTGTATTCACTTAGATAAAATAGCGGTCTAAAACATTAAGCCGTTGACTCTGATTTAAAGCACCTGTGCAAGATAAAGGCAAAACCTGCAAACATGGCCTGTTGGGGGTACTTGAGGACTGAGGTTGAGAACCAGTGCTCTAGTCCACTGTTCTCCAAACTGTGGACCATGGGCCAAGAGCAGCCATTTGATTGCTTTTATCTGTCCCTTGGGGAATTATTTCCCCCACTTATATGGGGGTATAATCCTCAAGCTGAAACCAATGATGAGGCATCATTCCTTCTACTTACCCCAACATTATGGGGCATAGTTCATGATGGGTCACTATTTTTTCCATTGACACCAACGAAAACCCCATTGCCTATCCCTCTGAAGAAGTCACGTCCGGTGGCATAATACAATACAATTCAATACAGCAGGGCGGAACACAACACTGGAGGTACCTATAAGCTGTAGCAAGCAAAATTGGAACCCTAAGGGGACAGAAACAAGCGATCTATCCATAAGAGGCAGCCTTCAATGGTGGTGCCACCTATGGTGGTCTGAGCAATTGTACATGTGAGTTACCTGTTGTGCACCAGGGTCAGTGGACTTTTATATGTGAATGTGATTGTATCGTTCTATCATAGTATCCTGTAGCTTTTAAATAAATGTGTGATTTATATGAAAAGCACTATGATGTTCTGGATGTTTTGCTTCTGAGTGTTATCAGTGGAATTGTGGAATCTCATATACAGTGGGGAAAAAAGGTATTTAGTCAGCCACCAATTGTGCAAGTTCTCCCACTTAAAAAGATGAGAGAGGCCTGTAATTTTCATCACAGGGACACTTCAACTATGAGAGACAGAATGAGGAAAAAAAATGCAGAAAATCACATTGTCTGATTTTTAACCACTTCAATACCAGACATTTATACCCCCTTCCTTACCAGACCAATTTTCAGCTTTCAGCGCTCTCACACTTTGAATGACAATTACTCTCTCATGCTACACTGCACCCAAACAACATTTTTATCATTTTTTCACACAAATAGAGCTTTCTTTTGGTAGTATTTAAGAACCTCTGGGTTTTTAATTTTTGCGACATAATTGAAAAAAGTGCGAAAATTTGGGGAAAAAAAACACTTTTTTTTTAGTTTCTGTGATAAAATTTTGCAAATAAGTAATTTTTGTTCATACATTTGGGCCAAAACCTATACTGCTACCTATCGTTGGTAGAAAATAACCCTAATAAGTGTATATTATTTGGTCTGTGTGAAAGTTATAGAGTCTACAAACTATGGTGCAAATCATTGAAAATTGATCACACCTGATGCACTGATGGCCTATCTCAATTCTGAGGCCCTGAAATGTCGGGAAAGTACAAATACCCCCCAAATGACCCCATTTTGAAAAGTAGACATTCCAAGGTATTTAGCAAGAGGCATGGCGAGTTTTTTGAAGTTGTACTTTTTTCCCACAATTATTGGGAAAATTAAGAAATTCTTATTTTTATTTTTTTTTTTGCACAAAATTGTCAAAACAAGTTATTTCTCACACACAGCATATGCATACTTCCAATTACACCCCAAAATACATTCTGCTACTGTCCCCGAGTATGGCGATACCACATGTGTGAGACTTTTTCACAGCCTGGCCACATAGAGAGGTCCAACATGCAGGGAGCACCGTCATGCATTCTAGGAGCAGAATTTTCACATCTAATTTCCTAACGACCTATTACACTTTTGAAGGCCCTGGAGCACCAGGACAATGAAATTACCCACAAAATGACCCAATTTTGGAAAGCAAACACCCCAACCTATAATCTATGAGGCATTATGAGTCTTTTTAATGGTTCATTTTTTTCCACAAGTCTTCAAAAAACGTGGAAAGAAAATGAAAACGCTTTTATTTTTACACAAAGTGGTCAATTTATATGATATTTCTAACACATAGCATGCACATAGCAAAAATTACCCCCCAAAATATATTCTGCTACTCGCCCCGAGTATGGCAATACCACATGTGTGAGACTTTTTCACACCCTGGCCACATACAGAGGCCGAACATGTAGGGAGCACCGTCAGGCGTTCGAGGAGCATAAATTACACATAAAATTTCATTCATACCTATCACACTTTTGAAGGCCCCGGGGCACCAGGACAGTGGAATTACCCCCAAAATATTCTATGAGGCATGGGCTGCAGATAGGTACTCGGGTACTCTAATGGGCTGCAGATAGGTACTCAGGTATTCTGATGGGCTGCAGATAGGTACTTGGGTACTTTGATGGGATGGCGACAGGTACTAGGGTAATCTGATGGATTGGTATAAGGTACTTGGGTACTCTGATGGGCTGCAGATAGGTACTCGGTTACTCAGATGGGTTGGTGACAGGTACTCGGGTAATCTGAAAGGCAGGTGACAGGTACTCGGGTACGCTGATGGGCTGGTGACAGGTACTCGGGTATTCTGATGGGCAGGTGACAGGTACTCGGATACTCTGATGGGCAGGTGACAGGTACTCGGATACTCTGATGGGCAGGTGACAGGTACTCGGGTACTCTGATGGACAGGTGACACTCGGGTACTTTGATGGGCAGGTGGTGACAGGTACTCGTGTACTTTGATGGACAGGTGACAGGTACTCTGATGGACAGGTGACAAGTACTCGGGTACTTTGATGGGCAGGTGACAGGTATTCGGGTACTTTGATGGGCAGGTGACAGGTACTCGGGTACTTTGATGGGCAGTTGACAGGTACTTGGGTACTTTGATGGACAGGTGACAGGTACTTGGGTACTTTGATGGGCAGGTGACAGGTACTTTGATGGGGTGGTGACAGGTCCTCTTTATTGGGGGGGTGATCAGTGTGCTTGGTGTACACAGTAGGCGGTAACGAGCTGTTACCACAATCTCCCTGTCACACACGATCGGTGTGCGACAGGGGAGAACCGCGGTAACAGCTCCTTACCGTGGTTTGTTTACATCACGTAACCGGCTGTGATTGACACAGCCGGTCACGTGGTAAAGAGCAAAATCTATTGGCTCTTTACACGGATCGGAGCTGGGCTTTGTCCGAGGGACAAGCCTCAGCTCCGATCGCCGCGCTGCGCGCCCCCAGGGGCGTGCACGAGAGGAGCGTTAGTGACCGGCTGTGATTGGACACAGCCGGTCACGTGGTAAAGAGCCAATTTTATTGGCTCTTTACCCGGATCTGGGGGGGACACAACCCCCCGGCAGACAAGCAATCCGTGATCGCCGCTCTGCGGGCCCCTGGGGGCCCGCAGTAGCGGCAAGGAGGAGCAGTTCCTGCCGACGTCATTTTACAATGTCTCGGTAGGGAAATGGTTAAAGAATTTATTTGCAAATTATGGTGGAAAATAAGTATTTGGTCACCTACAAAAAAGCAAGATTTCAGGCTCTCACAGACCTGTAACTCCTTCTTTAAGAGGCTCCTCTGTCCTCCACTCATTACCTATATTAATGGCACCTGTTTGAACTCGTTATCAGTATAAAAGACACAACCTGTCCACAACCTCAAACAGTCAGACTCCAAACTCCACTATGGCTAAAACCAAAGAGCTGTCAAAGGACACCAGAAACAAAATTGTAGACCTGCACCAGGCTGGGAAGACTGAATCTGCAATAAAGTAAGCAGCTAGGTGTGAAGAAATCAACTGTGGGAGCAATTATTAGAAAATGGAAGACATACAAGACCACTGATACTCTCCCTCGGTCTGGGGCTCCACACAAGATCTCACCCCGTGGGGTCAAAATGATCACAAGAACAGTGAGCAAAAATCCCAGAACCAAACGGGGGGACCCAGTGAATGACCTGCAGAGAGCTGGGACCAAAGTAACAAAGGCTACCATCAGTAACACACTATGCCGCCAGGGACTCAAATCCTGCAGTGCCAGACATGTCCCCCTGCTTAAGCCAGTACATGTCCGGGCCATCTGAAGTTTGATAGAGAGCATTTGGATATTCCAGAAGAGGATTGGGAGAATGTCATATGATCAGATGAAACCAAAATAGAACTGTTTGGTAAAAACTCAACTTGTCGTGTTTGGAGGAGAAAGAAAGCTGAGTTGCATCCAAAGAACACCATACCTACTGTGAAGCATGGGGGTGGAAACATCATGCTTTCGGGCTGTTTTTCTGCAAAGGGACCAGGACGACTGATCTGTGTAAAGGAAAGAATGAATGGGGCCATGTATCGTGAGATTTTGAGTAAAAACCTCCTTCCATCAGCAAGGCCATTGAAGATGCAACATGGCTGGGTTTTTCAGCATGAAAATGATCCCAAACACACCGCCTGGGCAACAAAGGAGTGGCTTCGTAAGAAGCATTTCAACGTCCTGGAGTGGCCTAGCCAGTTTCCAAATCTCAACCCAATAGAAAATCTTTGGAGGGAGTTGAAAATCCGTGTTGCCCAGCGACAGCCCCAAAATATCACTGCTCTAGAGGAGATCTGCATGGAGGAATGGGCCAAACTACCAGCAACAGTGTGTAAAAACCTTGTGGAGACTTACAGAAAACGTTTGACCTCTGTCATTGCCAACAAAGGGTATCTAACAAAGTATTGAGATGAACTTTTGTTATTAACCAAATACTTATTTTCCACCATAATTTGCAAATAAATTCTTTAAAAATCAGACAATGTGATTTTCTGGATTTTTTTCTCATTCTGTCTCTCATAGTTGAAGTGTCCCTATGATGAAAATTACAGTCCTCTCTCATCTTTTTAAGTGGGAGAACTTGCACAATTGGTGGCTGACTAAATACTTTTTTGCCCCACTGTATATGGTGTAACCGAATCCGGAGGAGAATGGCTTTATAGTCGGCTACATCTGGTGACATCCCTTAAAGGGACATGTGCATGTGACCTATAATCCATAGGTCAATTTAGGAGTTGAGCTGCTATTAACCTCTAGAGATCCGCGATATAGACGAAAGACGTCTACAGCGCAGATCTCAATCTCCGGGTGGACATCCGCCCCTTTGCACGCTCCCGGCGCGCACTCACAGGCGGCGCTGGCGCGCAGCCGGTGCACACTGTGTGGGCATGCCCGCGGGTCGGGCGGACTCGATGTCCGCTCCTGACCCGCGATCGTCTGCGGAGCTGCAGAACGGGTAACCGCCAATGTAAACACGGCGGTTCCCCGTTCTGTGAGAGGCGGACAAGCAGATCTATTGATTACAGTCACTGGGATCAGTTAGATCTGTTATGTCCCTGCCAACCCACCCCCCCCCCCCCAGTCAGAACACACCCAGGGAACACTGTTAACCCCTTCACTGCCAATGACATTTACACAGTAATCAGTGGACATTTAAATTTCTGATTGCTGTATAAATGTCATTGGTCCCAAAAATGTGTAAAAAATGTCCGACATGTCCGCCCCAATATCAAAGTCCCGATAAAAATCGCAGATCGCCGCCATTACTAGTAAAAAAAAATAATAAAAACGCCATAAATCAATTCCCATAGTTTGTAGACGTGATAACTTTTGCGCAAACCGATCAATATACGCTGATTGCGATTTTTTTTACCAAAAATATGTAGACGAATATAAATCGGCCAAACCCAATGAATAATTTTTTTTTATATTTTATTTTTGGATATTTATTAGAGCAAAAAGTAAAAAATATTGTTCTTTTTTCAAAATCGTCGCTCTTTGTTTATTTATAGCACAAAAAATAAAAACCGCAGAGGGGATCAAATACCACCAAAAGAAAGCTCTATTTGTGGGGAAAAAAGGATATCAATTTTGTTTGTGTACAACGTAGCACGACCACGCAATTGTCATTCAAAATGCGACAGCGCTGAAACCTGAAAATTGGTCTGGGCAGGAGGGGGGTTTAAGTACCCAGTAAGGAAGTGGTTAATGGTGGTGTGTGCGTCACATGGTATATTAATTTCAGGGAACAATATATCAAGAATCTGAGGATTATTTTGAAGAGCACCACATGGAGTTCTATATACTATAAATTTAATTTAACCACTTGCTGACCTTGTCATGTAGAAACACGGCCGCAAGGTGGATGCATTATTCTGGGAGGGCGTACTTTAACGTCCTCCCAGGAATCGCGATTTAGCGAGTATCCGTGACTGTCAGGTCCGGGAGACCCGGCGTATCACAGATTGCGGTAAATGGCTGCGCGCAGTGGCCGTTTACCACGTGATGGCTCCGTCAAATGAGGGAGCGATCAGATGTAAACAAGCTGGCGGATATCCGGCTTGTCTCTCCCCTCTCCGCACCGTTCGGTGCAGTGTGAGAGGAGAAGGGGAGAGATCAGAAGCAGTGGTGCTGTGGGCAGGGTCTGAAGTGCCCAGAGCACTGCTATGTGCCAGTCTGCACCCCCCATCCATCCATGCTCACCCATCCAGCCTCATCCATCACCCATGCATCCGTGCTCACCCATCAAGCCATACTCACTGATGCATCCATGCTCACCCATGCATTCATGTTTACCCATCCAGCCGTGCTCACCCATCCAGCCTCTTCCGTGCTCACCCATCCAGCCTCTTCCGTGCTCACCCATCTAGCCATACTCACCCATGCATTCGTGCTCTGCCATCCATCTGTGCTCACCCATGCATCCGTGCTCAGCCATCCATCTGTGCTCACCCATGCATGCATGCTCACCCATGCATCCGTGCTCCGCCATCCATCCACGCTCACCCATGCATCCGTGTTTACCCATCCAGCCGTGCTCACCCATCCAGCCTCATCCATGCTCACCCATCTAGCCATACTCACCCATGCATCCGTGCTCACCCATCCAGCCTCATCTGTGCTCACCCATCCAGCCATGCTCACCCATGCATCCGTGTTCACCCATGCATCTGTGCAACACCATGCAACCGTGCTCAGCCATGTATCCGTGCTCAGCCATCCATGCGAGCTCAGCCATCCCCATCCACACCCATCTGTGCTCATTTATGCCTTATTCATGCTCATCCATACCACATCAGTTCTCATCCGTGACACTACAGTGCCTCACAATAGTGTAATAGGTAGTCAGATTTGAAATTTATGCCCCTAGAACGCCTGTTGGCGCTGCCTGCATGTTGGGCCTCTGTATATGGCCAGGCTGTGTAAAAGTGTCACATATGTGGTATTTTGGGGCGTAATTTTTGCTAGGTACGTGCTGTGTGTTAGAAATATTGTATAAATGGACAACTTTGTGTTAAAAAAAAAAAATGTGTTTTCATTTTCTTTCCACATTTTCTAAAAACTTGTGGAAAAAATGACATGTTCAAAAGACTCATTATGCCTCATAGAATATACGTTGGTGTGTTTGCTTTCCAAAATGGGGTAATTTTTGGGCGTTTCCATTGTCCTGGTGCTCCAGGACCTTCAAAAGTGCAAGAGGTAGTCAAGAAATGAGTGTAATTTATGCTCCTAGAATGCCTGATGGCGCTCCCTGCATGTTGGGCCTCTGTATGTGGCCAGGCTGTGAAAATGTCCCACACATGTGGCATCGCCATACTCAGGAGGAGTAGTAGAATGTGTTTTGGGGTGTAATTTGTGGTATGCATATACCGGGTGTGAGAAATAACCTGTTAACATATGACCATTTTGGGGAAAAAAAAAAAAAAAAAACAGAAAAAAATCTTCATTTTGCAAAGAATTGTGGGGGAAAATTACAACTTCAAAAAACTCGCCATGCCTCTTACTAACAAAATACTCTGGAATGTCTACTTTCCAAAAAGGGGTAATTTGGGTGGTATTTGAACTTTCCTGGCTTGTCAGTGTCTCAAGAAATGAGATAGGCCGACGGTACATCAGGTGTGATCAATATTCAGTGATTGGCACCATAGCTTGTAGACTCTATAACTTTCACACAGACCAAATAATAAACACTTATTTGGGTTATTGTTACCAAAATATGTAGCAGTATACATTTTGGCCAAAGTTTATGAAGAAAAATTACTAATTTGTAAAATTTTATAACAGAAACAAAGAAAAATGCATTTTTTAAACAAAATTTTCGGTCTTTTTCCATTTATAGCGCAAAAAATAAAACCCCCAATGGTAGTTGAATACCACCAAAAGAAAGCTCTATTTGTGTGAAAAAAAGGGCAAAATTTCATATGGGTACAGTGTAGTATGACTGAGTAATTATTCAAAATGTGAGAGCACTGAAAGCTGAAAATTGATCTGGTTAGGAAGGGGGTTTAAAGGGAGTTCCACCCAAAAGTGGACCTTCCGCTTTAATGGAAGGTGACCGCCCCCTCCCCCCCCCCCAACATGCCACAATTGGCATGTCTTTTTTTTTGGGGGGTGACCAGGGACCCTGTTTTCACAGGGTCCCAGGTCCACTTCCTGTCCTGGCGCTGCGACTCAGGGAAGGAAGTCCACCTTCCCTCCCACTCGGCGATCTTCTGGGACACGTCACAGGTCCCAGAAGATACGCCAGCCAGTCACAAGGCGCCGCGGAGAGAAGGGGGAGAGGAGCGAGCCCTCGGGCGACCGCATCGCTGGAGCCAGGGACAGTGGAGTGTCCGATTATTAAAAGACAGCAGCTACACTTTTTGTAGCTGCTGACTTTTACATGGGTGGAATTCCGCTTTAAGTGCCTAGTCAATGGTTACGTACTACACGTAGACTTTTATATACTGTATATTCTTTCATTGTTCTATCACCTTTATTTCGTCTATGATTAGTTGATAATTCACATACACAGGGTCGATTAGTGGTGTAGCGCTGAGTAATTTTATTTTTACCATTCGTCTTACGAACACCAAATTATGGGGCACTAATCCTCCTCCTAATGATCACAGGTGCTATGTAAGTTTTTTTTAACTCCTAATGACCAACAAGCCCGAGGCATTAATTACATTTGCTACCGCCACTGGCCGCAGTCTGGCCTCCCTAGAGTCAGAAGGACAGGAAACTTGCCCTTTCTTTAGAAAGTTTGGAGACCCCTGCTCTAGCCTACTATACTGTATATGTTCAGGATTAGTTATGAAAAAAGGTGTTAGTCACATGGTCTTTGCCTGTTCAGGGGACCATTGTTAAACCAGAGCCATTAACAGGTTGACTGACTGAACATCAGTACCTAAGAACCTCTGTTGGAGACCATATGGCCAATGCTTCAACAATGAAGAGATGGAGTATTTCCAGTACTACAGCAGAAATATATTTTTGGTTCAACCTAAAGTGATCCTGTCAACAAAATTAAAATTAGTCAAAGAGAGTTCCCTGTGAAAGAATAGAACAAGTATTTACCTCTCCTGCTGGCAAATGTTGCTTAGTTGCAGTGAAACCTTCCTCTGAAATCTGTTCAGACAGTGACACTTCCAGGAGTGTCGAGCCAATGTACCCCACTGAGCTCAGTGGTTTCTTTAACAAACCCCCATATCCCAGGGATCTCCAAACTATGGTCCTCCAGCTGTTGTGGTACTACACGTCCCATGAGGCACTGTAAAACTGACATTCACAGACATGACTAGGCGTGATGGGAATTGTAGTTCCTGAACAACTTGGAGGGCCTTAGTTTGGAGACCCTTGCTAGTATGTCCAGTAGAAATCACCACGCACAGTGTTCAAAGAATGACTTCTTTGCAATTGTTTGCATTCAGCAGTGCGGGAGACGTGTTTACTCTGTTCTTCCACAGGGAGCGGTTTCTAGGCTGGTTAATTTTGGCAGGCAGACCTTGCAGCTGGACAAGGAGCCATGATGTGGAAAATGACATGAGCTGAAACAAAAAAAAAAAAAAAAATACTTTTTGTCTGGCGGGGACAGATTGAGATGACTTAGCAGTCTGCTCCTTTGACTTTTTCCAATGAAGAAGATGAGAACTTTTGCCCTCAGCTGCATCCTTGGATTATTGCATTCAAGGCCGGTCCAAAGAGACATTGTCCCCGTAAGATCAATACGGATTAGCACTTTAATCAAAGGGCCCTGTCCATATATACTGCAAGTCACCAATTCAAGAAATATGCCGGAAAGATTATAGCGGCCATTACAACTAAAGTTCACTGTCACCGACATGTTTCACATGCTCAATTATCTACACCAGTGTTTCTCAACCAGGGTTCCGTGGAACCCTACGGTTCCTGCTAGGGGTTCCTTGAGCAATACTCAAATTTCTACCTCTCAGATAAATTCCCACTGACAGAATTTTTTTTTAGCTATCTGTAAAGGGGGTAATGCTTCCCAAATGACCACAAGTGTAAGGAGCATTCTTCCCATTGACCATCACACTAATGTATCATGAGTTGTAGATTTTTAATTTTTAGCAGGGGTTCCCCGAGACCGGAGAATAATTTCAAGGGTTCCTCGGTGTTGAAAAGGTTGAGAAAGGCTGATCTACACTGTCAGTGTAGATGTGGGAATCCCTACTGTGGAGCCATTGTGCTCTCCTGGCAGGGGGCGAGAGAAGACGTCGCCGCCGGGAGAACACAATGATTATTGCTAGTGGCTATAACAGCTGCTGGCCATAATCGCATTTAAAATCTAACAGGCTGGCTGTACCCAATTTGATTGATCGATCAACTTAAGCACACTCAGCTGCCCATACATGGTTCAAATCTTGGCCGGTTTCTGCTGAACTGGCCAAGATTTGAACCGTCTATGACCGGCTTAAGGCAGGGACTTGCAAGAGAACATAGTTCTGGAACAGGCCCCTAGCCACTTATCAGTTGGATCCATAAACACAGCAGTGTCCTTTACGGTTATAGTAGTCAGTTAGGTGGGTACTGAGCTCATAATATCCCCCCCAACCAACACTTTTTCATTAAGATCAATAACACAACTATAAGCCCCTCCCCTCTTGTCAGGGTGCTAGCTGTGACCCTTAACTCTGACCTTTTTAGCCTCAAATGCAAATCACTGTACAAATCTTGTTGCCTTCACCTCCCTAATGTTTCCTGCATATGCCCCTTCTTAACTAATGAAACCATCAAGCTACTAATCCACTCCTGTGCTTTCTTGCCTCAACTATTGCAACTCCCTCCTCATAGGCCAACCTCTGCACAGGATATCCTCCCTTCAGTCCATCATGAATGCTGCTGCCAGACTCATCCACCTTACCAACTGCTCAGTGTCCGCCATCGCTCTCTGCCAATCCCTCCATTGGCTTCCGCTCACCCAAAGAATAAGATGCAAAATACCAAAACAGAATACAAAGCCCTCCTCAGCTCTGACCCAAGCAACATGACCAACCCTGTCTCAAAATATCACCCAGACCATCCTCCCAAGACCTCCTGCTCTCCAGCTCCCTTATCATCTGCTCCCATGCTCAACAAATTAAAAGGATACACGGGTGATAATCAGTTTTTTCTCCAAGAAAGTTCACAAACTGAGTTCCGTTGTAGAAATATCCATCTGGAAGAGGATCCAAGTGACGTTTTGCCTGCAGGAAATAAAGACAACAATTAAAAAGTATACTGGCAGAATTATAAGGAAATATGGCTACCATTGATTTACAGCATTAATGTTCTTGGCCTTCGGTATTCGGTTGCTTTATAGCTATGCAAAGTGTTCAAACAGCACATTCTGGATATAATATTGAGTACTGATGTCAGGTTAACTTCTAATTTTGTCTAATTTAGGCCCGAAACAACTAATCAATTAATCGACAACTAATAGAGTATGAAAATAGTTATCAACTATTTTCATAATCGATTAATCAGCCAGCCAATTAGTTGGCCTGCATACAAAATGCATTTTTTATTTACATAACAGAAAATACAGTGCAGCACACATACAGCTCAGTACACTGTCAATACATGTCAGTAAGTGCCTGAGAACTTGTCAATGTGTGAGGAGCAATGCATCATAGGACATGTAGTCCTGGGCAGGAAGTGAGTGGTTCTAAAGTCATAAGTTTTTTACCTTGCTATAGGAGCTCACTATACTATATGTTACAGCTTGCTATTGGGGCACTCTGAAGGCAGGAGAAGCCAGAAGAGTCGGCGGGGCACCCTAGAAGAAAAGAATCATGGCTGCTCTGTGTAAAACCGTTACACAGAGCAGGTCAATATAATAGGTTTGTCGTTTAAAAAAATATATACTTTAAAGACCGTGTTCAGGGAAGATCAGAATCTGAACCCAGAGAAGGAGGAGGGTGATAGACTGGAGGTAATAAAAGGCATTACAATTACATTAAAGTAAACTTTTACCAGTATTGTGCATTATATTTAAAATGATCGTATCCATGAAAAAAAAAAAAGTCTCAGCTTTTAGTACTTTAATATAAAAGGTTTCTATCTCCCTTCCACCCTTCATATAGCTTCATGTCTGACTCCTAGTTAAAATACCCAAATATCCTACTTCTGAGTGTATTTATTATCATATATGCTTCTGTCTGTTATTCTCAGGTTGGATTAGAGATTTTGCTCCCTAACCATATAGTTGGCTATTTATATTTACCGCAGCATAGAGATATTTAATAATAAACTGACTTTTTTTTTTAAGCGTTACATATTAACGAAATTATTATTATTATTATCCACTTCAGCCCTGGAAGGATTTCACACTTTAGGACCAGAGCACTTTTTGCCATTCGGCACTGCGTCACTTTAACTGACAATTAGGTGGTCGTGCGACGTTGTACCCAAACAAAATTTGCGTTATTTTTTCCCCCACAAATAGAGCTTTCTTTTGGTGGTATTTGATCGCCTCTGCGTCATTTCTGATCACCGCTATAAACAAAAGAAAAGCGACAATTTTGAAAAAAAAAAAAGTTTTTCTTACTTTTTGCTAAAATACAAATCCAAAAAAAATATATATATATATATAAAAACATTTTTTTTTTCATCAGTTCTGGCCGATTTATATTCTTCCTCATATTTTTGTAAAAAAAAAAACGCAAATCGGCGTTTATTGATTGGTTTGCGCAAAAGTGGCCGCGTTTACGGATGATGAGAATTCATTTCTGGGGTTTGCATTTATTTTTTACTTGTAGTGGCGGCGATCTGCGTTTTTTAGCGGTACTGCGATATTGTAGCGGACATGTCGGACCATTTTGACCCTTTTTTGGGACCAAATGACATTTATACAGCGATCAGAAATTTAAATGTCCACTGAATACTGTATAAATGTCACTGGCAGTGAAGGGGTTAACCTGCAGGGGGGAGATCTAGGGGTTAACTGTGTTCCCTGGGTGTGTTCTAACTGTGGGGGGGCTGGGCTACCATGGGCATAAGAGATCTAACTGATCCCAGTGACAGGGATCAGTAGATCTCCTATGCCCCCATTAACAGAGTGGGGAACCGCCGTGTTTACATCGGCGGTTCCCCGTTCTTTTGCTGTGGCCTCTCATCGCGGCTCCCCGGGGGACATCGGGTCCACCCGAGCCGCGGGCACACTCCTCAGGAGCATGGCTTATTTACGGCAATTCGCAGAAAGCATCCACACTGCCGCAGTAAATATAATAAGCTATAGCACCACACTAAGGTTATTATTCAATTAACCTCTTGAGACCCGCGGTACTGCCAAAAGACGGCTGCAGCGCGGATCTCAAGTTCCGAGCGGACAACCATGGACATCGTCGCATGCAGCGCGCTCTGTGATCACCGAGTCTATGAGACTCGGCTGATCACAGATCGGAGTAAGGGGGTGGTCCCGTCCCCTTACCACGTGATCAGCTGTCAGCCGATCACGTGATGTAAACAGAAGCCGGTGATCGGTATTTTTTTTCCCTTCAAGCTGACAGCGTCTTCTGTCAGCCGATCACCGGCTTCTGTCAGAGGGACATCGGTCCCTTGCACAGAGAGCCATGGATGGCTCCGTCTGTGCACACCAGTGGCACCTGTCAGTACCCACCAGAGCCATCTACCAGTGCTCACAGTGCCACCTACCAGTGCCCACAGTGCCACCTATCTTTGCCCACCAGTGCTACAAATAAGTGCCACCCGATCAGTGCTGCCTATCTGCATCACCCACAAGTGCCACCTGTCAGTGCAGCTTATCAGTGCCGCTTATCAGTGCCAACCATCAGTGCCGCCTCATCAGTGCTTATTGGTGCCACCTATCAATGCCCATTAGTGCCACGTTATCAGTGCCCATCAGTGCAGCCTATCAGTGCCCATCAGTGCAGCCTATTAGTGCCCATCAGTGCAGCCTATTAGTGCCCATCAGTGCAGCCTATTAGTGCCCATCAGTGCAGCCTCATCAGCGCACATCAATGAAGGAAAAAAAAATACCTGTTTTCAAAATTTATATTAAAAAAAAAAAAAGTTATTTTTTTCTCAAAATTTTCGGTTTTGTTTTTTTTTAGCAAAAAATAAAAACCCAGCAGTGATTAAATACAACCAAAAGAAAGCTCAATTTATGGGAAAAAAATGATAAAAATTTCAGATGGGTACAGTGTTGCACAACCGCGCAATTGTCGTTCAAAGTGTGAGAGCGCTGAAAGCTGAACATTATTCTGGGCAGGAGGGGGGTTTAAGTGCCCAGTAAACAAGTGGTTAATCGAAACAATAATCGGCCAACTAATCAATTATGAAAATAACCGTTAGTTGCAGCGCTAGTCTCATGTACCTTTTCTTTCCTATTGTTACCTTATAGGCCACATCTTATAAATGTGTTAACTGAGTCTTAAAGTGCACTACATCAAATGCTATTACAATAAGATGCAGTTGTAAAAGCAGATACCAGCGGGTGGCTGTCCACTGAATTTGAACCTAAGGCCTCATTCACACCACAAATACAGAAAAACTGATGGAAACTGACACAGATTTCATTTGTAGAGACATCAGTTTTCATGCACGTTTCAGTGATTTTAATACATGTTGCAGATTCCTGCACAGAAGAAAATCTTCATGGGATACCAGTGTTGTAGTGTGAAGAGGGCACATAGAGAACAATTGTTTGGTTTTTTTTTTTTTGGTGCCCTTGCAAAAGGCATGCAGAAAAACTCCCATCCATGCACATGGTGTGAATGAGGGAAGGTGTGTGAGGGTGCCAATTTGACCATTCATGCTAATATATTTAGCAGCTCTTTTAATATGAATCTGTAATAAATATTGATGATTTCATATTTGTATTTTTCCTGAAGGTGTAGTTACAGTGAGGGAAAAAGTATTTGATCCTCTGCTGATTTTGTACGTTTCCCCACTGACAAAGAATTGATCCGTCTATAATTCTAATGGTCGGTTTATTTTTAACAGTGAGACAGAATAACAAAAATATCCAGAAAAACGAATTTCAAAAAAGTTATAAATTGAAGTGCATTTTAATGAGTGAAATAAATATTTGATCCCCCATCAATTACCAAGATTTCTGGCTCCCAGGTGTCTTCTATACAGGTAACGAGCTAAGATTAGAAGCACTCTGTTAAATGGAGTGCTCCTAATCTCAGCTTGTTACCTCTATAAGACACCTGTCCACAGAAGCAATCAAACAGATTTCCAATCTCTCCACCATGGCCAAGACCAAAGAGCTGTCCAAGGATGTCAGGGAGAAGATTGTAGACCTACACAAGGCTGGAATGGGCTACAAGACCAATGCCAAGCAGCTTGGTGAGAGGGTGACAACAGTTGGTGCGATTATTCGCAAACGCAAGAAACCCAAAATAACTGTCAATCTTCCTTGGTCTGGGGCTCCATGCAAGATCTCACCTCGTGGAGTTTCAATGATCATGAGAACAGCGAGGAATCAGCCCAGAACTACACAGGAGAATCTTGTCAATGATCTCAAGGCAGTTCAATGATCTCATAGTCACCAAGCGCCTGCAAGGTCCCCCTGCTCAAGAAAGCACATGTACAGCGCGTCTGAAGTTTACTAATGAACACCTGAACGATTCAGAGGAGAACTGGGCGAAAGTGTTGTGGTCAGATGAGACCAAAATAGAGCTCTTGGCATCAACTCAACCCACCGTGTTTGGAGGAGGGGGAGGAATGCTGCTTATAACCCCAAGAACACCACCCCCACCGTCAAACATGGAGGTGGAAACATTATGCTTTGGGGGTGTTTTTCTACCAAGGGGACAGGACAACTTCACTGCATCAAATGGACAATGGACAGGGGCCATGTACTGTCAAATCTTGGGTGAGAAACTCCTTCCCTCAGCCAGGGCATTGAAAATGGATCGTAGATGGGTATTCCAGCATGACAATGACCCAAAAAACATGGCAAAGGCAACAAAGGAGTGGCTCAAGAAGAAGCACATTAACCACTTCAGCCCCGGAAGGATTTCCCACTTTAGGATCAGAGCACTTTTTGCGATTCAGCACTGCGTTACTTTAACTGACAATTGCGCAGTTGTGCGACATTGTACCCAAACAAAATTTGCGTCCTTTTTTCCCACAAATAGAGCTTTCTTTTGGTGGTATTTGATCACCTTTGCGTCATTTCTGATCGCCGCTATAAACAAAAAAGAGCGACAATTTTGCAAAAAAAATAATTTTTCTTACTTTTTGCTAAATTACAAATCCAAAAAAAAAATATATAAAAAAACTTTTTTTTTCCATCGGTTTTGGCAGATTTATATTCTTCCTCATATTTTTGGTAAAAAAAATTGCAATCTGCTTTTATTGATTGGTTTGCGCAAAAGTTGCCATGTTTACAAATGACGAGAATTCATTTCTGGTGTTTTTATTTTTTACTAGTAATGGCGGCGATCTGCGATTTTTAGCGGTACTGCGGCGGACCATTTTGACACTTTTTTGGGGCCATTGGCATTTATACAGCGATCAGTGCTATAAAAATGCACCGATTACTGTGTACATGCCATTTGTAGTGAAGGGGTTAACCTGGAGGGGACGCTCTAAGGGTTAACTGTGTTCCCTCAGTGTGTTCTAACTGTATGGGGGCTGGGCTTGCAGGGGGAGGGGGGTGATCACAGCTTCCATATACAGGAAGCCTGTGATCACAGCCCTTCCCCCTCCGTCAGAAAGGAGATCCGTGTTTACATACCGGGGGGGATCGCGGGTAGCAGACGGCTACACAGTGAGCACACGAGCCGTCACGCTGCGGCAGGCGGTCGGCAAGTGGTTAAGGTCCTGGAGTGGCCTAGCCAGTCTCCAGACCTTAATCCCATAGAAAATATGTGGCGGAAGCTGAAGGTTCGAGTTACCAAACGTGAGCCTCAAAACCTTAATGACTTGGAGAGGATCTGCAAAGAGGAGAGGGACAAAATCCCTCCGGAGATGTGCAAACCTGATGGCCAACAACAAGAAACGTCTGACCTCTGTGATTGCCAACAAGGGTTTTGCCACCAAGTACTAAGTCATGTTTTGCGAAGGGGTCAAATACTTATTTCACTCATTAAAATGTGAATCAATGTATAACTTTTTTGAAATGCAGTTTTCTGGATTTTTTTATTGTTATTCTGTCTCTCACTATTAAAATAAACCGACCATTAAAATTATAGACTGATCATTTCTTTGTCAGTGGGCAAACGTACAAAACCAGCAGGGGATCAAATACTTTTTTCCCCTCACTGTATTAGCACCTTAAAAGTCCCATGTATTCTTCTTATTGTTCTTCTAAACTCTAGCATTGTCTACATCTGAATGTTGGAGGCATATTAAGAAGGTGCCAGGGCATAGATAGAAGAAATTAGGGCACATGTGCTGCTAGCCACAGAACAAACAAAGGGATGAACATATCACCAGACTCAGCAAGCAGTCTCAGGCCTGCTCAACACCATAATATCCTCAATACACGAAAGGAGATTAAATGCACAAAACAAAGTAAACATATAATGTTACTGCAATATTGTTGGGGGTATGGATAGTATAGGGATGGGGTCTTTTCAAAGCAGGTCTTCAACCAGGAGGTTGTCTTTTTGCACAATTCACATACTCATCCACCCAGGGGATCGAGCGTTGTCCTGCTAAGATCATCTTCCATTTTGCCACAGCCTCCATGTTTTCTGTGACGGCGTTGGCTTTTCAGCCTGCGGGTTCAGCTAGCGGGCCTACTAATGACACACTGCTAGGCCTGCCCCTCTCCTCCTTTACTGAATATGAAGGACAATGCCTCCAGTGATACATGACCTGCATATCCTAGGAGGCAAAAGGAGCACCTGGGGGCAGCCTGAAAACTTTTCTATATCTCTAGGAAAAAAAAAAAAGATAAAAAATAAATAAATAAAAAACAGCACTATTTTGGGAGAGGAGGGGTGAAGATTACCTGGAGGGTGAAGACCTGCTTTAAAGTGGATGTAAACCCTCACATATACCCAGAGCAGCCTCAGATAATTTACAGAGAAGAAAAAAAAAATCCTCCTGCAATTTTTACTTGTATATTTGCGGTCTTCCCCTTTCTATACTCTTTGGAAAGTGCACATTGTGTTAGAAATGTTTCTTCCTCCTTCAGCAGGACACCTAAGGGTGTGGGGGGAGTCTGGGCTTACACTGTGTGAGCGCTGATTGGAAGAAAGGGACACCCCCCCACCCCTACATAGGCAGAGGAACGAAGGAACAGAGCTGTAGTCTGTGTCGGAGAACTTGTCAGAAGTGACTCATGATGATAAAAGAGGAACAGAGCACCAGAGAGAAACGGCACTCAGAGCTTTGAAGAGAGATAAGAAAACACTACAGAAATATGTGCTTAGGTCAAATTTCATGAATGGGGTTTACAACCACTTTAGGGCACTGGGCCTTTATGCTTCATATAAATAAAAGAATGGTCACCTCACTGTACATCAGCTGGAGGTCCCAATGGCTGACAATTTAAGTACAGTTATTTTCAAAGTGAGATGTGCTATGCATAACCACTTGCCTACCGGCACTTTCACCCCTTCCCGCCCAGGCCAATTTTCAGCTTTCAGCGCTTTCACACTGAGTGACAATTGCGTGGTCATGCAACACCGTATCCATATGAATTTTTTTTTTTGGGGACAAATAAGCGCCTTTACTGTGGTGGAGTTTCATCACCACTGGGTTTGTTTTTTTGCTAAACAGAAAAAGACTGAAAATTTTGGAACAAACAAAAAAAACAAAACATTTTTCTTTCTGTTATGAAGTAGTAATTTTTCTTCACTTTTGTGCGCTGATGAGGCTGCACTGACGGGCGCTGATGAGGCTGCACTGACGGGCGCTGATGAGGCTTGCACTGACGGGCGCTGATGAGGCTGCACTGATGAGGCTTGCACTGATGGGCGCTGATGAGGCTTGCACTGATGGGCGCTGATGAGGCTTGCACTGATGGGTGCTGATGAGGCTTGCACTGATGGGTGCTGATGAGGCTTGCACTGATGGGTGCTGATGAGGCTTGCACTGATGGGCACTGATGAGGCTGCACTGATGGACGCTGATGATTATCAATGTAAACAGTGGGCCGACAGGCTTGCCAGTTAATGGCTCTCCTTTCCTCACACAGACACAGTGTGTGAGGAAAGGTCTGCTGATAAGGGGCAAGCCTGTTTAGCTGTGTTCAATCACAGCTGATCACATGTAATCACATACTAAAGGGCCTCTGTGATTGGCCCTTTACCGCAATCTGTGATCAGTGCGTGCACCAGGGGGTTGCGTGAGGCGAGGTTCAGGGAGGACGCCCTCCCAGAACTGGACGGCCGCACAGTAGCCGTCTTTTGGCTATAGGGCGGTCAGGAAGTAGATAACTAACCTCACGGATAAGATAAAATAAAACATAAAAAACAGAAGCCATTACCTACTATGCACCCCGGCAATCTGCTGATAGCCGGAAGACACACTGCCAGACTGACAGTTGGATGCTAAACAGAATTACTAGAATTATTATCCTCACTTACATGAATACTCCGGATTTCCTGAACACTTAGGGACCTTCTTGTTCTCAAAGCCTTCTTCTCAGGTTTCTGTAAAATAAAGAACAGTTTTGTTTACAAATGGAAGTCTGAATTTCCAAGAAAGCAGAGTGCAGCTTTATTACAAATTGTAAGATATCTGGAACATTTGCCAGAAGAGATCTCAAGGGTGTTAGGAAAGCTTTACAGATTAGTCTAACCCAGGGTTTCTCAAACAATGTTCTCTGGAACCCTAGGGTTTCTCCAGAGGTTGCTAGGGGTTCCTTGAGCAATGGTAAATTTCTGCCTCTCAGATAAATTCCCAATGACACCATTGATCTTTTTAGCTATCAGTAAGGGGGTAAATCTTCCCAATGACCACAAGTGTAAGGAGTATTCTTTCCATTGACCATCACACTAATGTATCATGAGTTGTCGATTTTTAATTTTTGGCACGGGTTCCCCGAGACTGGAAAATTATTTCAAGGGTTCCTCGGTGTTGAAAAGGTTGAGAAAGGCTGGTCTAACCGAACCTGTACATTTCTACCTGCCCTTCCTTTTCTTTTTGAAGGGTGCTGAATCGTATAAAGATTTGCTGAAACGTTATGTGTAGCATGTTATACTGGAGGCTGCTCACCAACAACCATGGTGTCCTACTGAACCCTCAGAGATTACTTAAAAAATGAAAAGGATGAGAATGCCACACTAGTTCATAAGTCCATAAAAGTCCATATTCTGCAAAACAATCCAACTCATTTTGGTAGCTCCAATTCAATTAATGTGCCGCACTTCTAAACCAACCTTAAAACCTCCTTCTAAACAGATACTATGGGGTTGATTTACTAAAGGCAAAACGACTATATGCACTTTGATTAGTACAGTTGCACTAAGAGCAGTTGCTCCAGAGCTTAGTAAATGAACAGAAGCTCTGCTTTCATCATCCCATCACGTGCAAACAAAAATGCTGTTTTTTCATTTTCCTTGCATGTGATTGGGTATTCTTTGTAAAGTGAAGCTTTACCTGATTTACTAATCTCTGGAGCAACTTGCACTTGCAGAGTGCAATTGCACTTTGCACCAAGCACAGTCTATTGGCCTTTAGTAAATCAACCCCACTGTATCACTCTATAAGAGAACCTCCCTGAGGAAGCCATGCGACCCTGTGGTGTAACGCGTAGGGGAGGGGCAAGGAGGACGGTACTGTGAGTGCACCCAGCGGGAGGAATTGCAGACGAGCAGCTGGTGTCATGGAGACAACATACTGCATTGATTTATCAAGCGAGGTCAGAGTGGTGCACTAAAAGCACCCTGGATATGCGAGTAGTGATTTGTTGACATTTTAATAAAATGTTGGTTTTAAATAATTTAAGCACTATGGGAGTATTTTTTCTTGCATACATGAATCCTTTGGTAAGAGACATCACCACAGCCTAAGAGGATTAAAGGGAGACAAAAGATGCTAACTCATTAGTCTGCTGGTGACTAATAAGTGAGCACTGACCAAACTGATGTAATTTCATCTGTGCCCAGTCTTGCCACAAAGAGTTAATCCAGCACTGAGCAATCTTCTTATCTTTATTCAGTAATAAAAAAAATTACTTGCAGATAAATAGGAGACGTTTCTTCTCCGTGCTGTGTGAGTGACAGGTAATTTCCTTATCTCAGGCATGAGCATACAGAGCTTCCCAACATCCCCTTTCTTCTCCAGCTCTCCCAAGATTGGCTGTTCCACACCTCAGTATGATTGGGCATGCTGAAGTCATGTGGTAGCTTTGACAAGAGGTTTATCAAAACTCAGGAAAAGGAGAGTATGAGAGTGTAGAGGTGGGTGGGAAGTCATGTGACATCACAACTCCACCCACTGAGCTCCAGCAAAGAGATCCACCCACTGATTCCAGGGATTTGCAGGGCTGCTATTGCTGAAGGGGGTGACACTTACAAGGTAGGGATACATGCAGGAGGCTCTGAGGAAGAAGCTGTGGCCTCGAAACGCGTTAGCCAACTTGTCTAGGACACCAGCAGGAAACGGTGGATTGGAAACACAGCTGTTCCAGTGCTTGCAATGCCTGTTTTCTGAACTCGTTTGTGAGTATGTTTTTATGACTTTTTAATAAACACATTTTAACCGAGGATAATGCGCTAGGCCTGTGCGCCCTTGTGTACTTTCTTATTTTTCTCATATATACATTAATACTATGCCATTAGTTTATACTGACTGAGTGGTGGGTTTACATCCTCTAAAATAAAAAAAAAACCTTCTGACTTTACAAACCCTTAAATTGTGAGGTCACAGGCATAGAGATGAGATCACACCCAGAAGGGGAGCACGGGTGGGGCGTTTTCACTTGTTGTAGTAGATGAACACTTTTAAGGATTGCACAGAAAGAGTGGTGACCACACACACAATTTAAATTGGACTGTTTTTTTAAATATTTTTTTTACTTGTGAGGATATACCATGTAGCAAGGACTGTATGGTTCATATATACTCACTTGGCACTTTATTAACAGTGATGCTGGAATTGTATTGATTTAATGTGAGATAAGAAGTTGACAATATTGTATTTTTTTTCATACATTTTAATATTTTTTGTTTTATTTGCACGCACAGATTTATTACATAAGCACTCGGTGTGCACTTGATGTTATATGTGCATTATAGAGTGATACCTGTGATATCTGTTTAGAAGGAGGTTTTTAGTTTGGTTTAGAAGCGCAGCACATTGATTGAATTGTAATCACTTTGCACAGAGTATGGGAGTGTGAGAAGTGCCTGCTGCTGATAAGATCAGGTGATAAAGCATTGATTAGCTCTAGGTTGCTTGCAAGGGTGTTTGATTGTTTCGCTTTGGTAGCTCAACACTCCCCCCTTCCTCAGGGCCAACCATAGGAGTTCCACTCAGAGTCATCAGGCAGAACTGTATATGAATAAAATCTTCTATGGATTGTACAAACTAGTGTGCCTCTCCTACTCTTTCAATTTCCTAAGGATAAGCACTGTGCACAGAACGAAGTATCCTGGTGATATCCCAGCGGGTCACAGAGGTTTCAACCCTTCAATATTCCGAAACTGAAAAAAAAGGATAGACAGGAGTTTGATTGTCAAATAGATCTGAACTCATAAGTGATATGCTATGTTATAGAGGCCATCTAGAAATGTTGTGTCTAAGCAGGACCCTAAAACATTTACTTAGAAATATTTATGTAATCTGAAATCATCTAACACACTGCTGCCTCTGACTGCTAGTCTCACCAAACTTAGAATGAGATTTAGTGATGTCACTACTCTGCTTTTCACTGTTCTCCTAGCTGGAGAGGAAGCTGAACCTGAGGATCTGCAGTGCAAACATCCCACTGCTTTTGCTTCATCCATTCTGTGGATCTGGGCTTTCCTTTAATTCTTGTGCTGTTTCTTAAATATTACCCTGCCATTCACCAGATCCCCAGTCATGGGGGGGGGGGGGGGGGGG
>BLSH010284851.1:1009589-1022358 GCA_018402905.1 Glandirana rugosa
CGTCAGCAATGACATGGGGAAGTAAAGCCCTGTTCCTCTAGATGGCCACCCTTATGGTAAAACAGTAATAGGGAAAAGATCAGCGGCAGAGAGACCACAGACAATACCCTGTGAGTAGTCCTTTCCTTCTGCTTGCCTTTTACAGACACACCTTCCACAGCTCAGATCCTCTTTAACCCTTTTGCTGCCAGAGTCGATTTTGCACATGTTTAAAAAATCATTTTAGGCCTGAAGATTTTACAAAACTTCCAAACATTATATATTTTCTGAAAACAGACACCCAAGAGAATAAAATATTGGTAGTTTAAATTTTTTATGTCACATGATATTACCGCAAAGGTCTAGGAAACACAATTTTTCAGTAAAAAACACACTAACGTGAACTTTAGGGCAAGCAAACGCAATAAATTACCCAATTTTTTGGTAAAATCTAAAAGGTGAGGTTGCACCGAGTAAATAGATACCCAACATGCCTAACCTTAAATTTTTATGCGCCCCGTGCAATGGCGTCAAACTTCGGTACCCTATATTTTCTATAAGTGACGCTTCAGAAACCCCCTATATGTATCAGTTTCGTGTTATTGAAGAGGTCTTGCGTTATAATTATTGCTCCCATTCCGGCGTACGCTGCGATATGTTACATGTGTATCACAATCAAGGTTTTCACGCGTAGGCATCCCAACGCATGCATTTACGTTCGTGCATGTGTATATGTGTGGGGGGGGGGGGGATTTATGTGTTTGGGTGTAACTTAATTTTTTGGTAAAGAAAAAAAAAAAAAAAAAAAACTTTTTATTACTCACCAAAAAGTCCCCTATGTGAGGATTTTTGGTGACAGGTTCTCTTTATTGAGACATGCACTAGTTTGCAATGCAGATCGGGGGGGGAGGGGGGCAGGGGGGGGGTGAGGGCGATCGGGCGACTGCTCTCACCATCAGTGCAGCCACCGGATTGTGTGCAATACCCCCGCCGTTGGGTCCGGTGGCGGCCAAAGGGTTGAAGGAAGGGTTTAGGGCAGTGGTCTCCTAAATCCCAGGGGCCAAATAAGGCCCTTTTCTAACTTTTCATCCACTGATACAAACAATGGGGCATAATTCCCCCCACTGACACCAAAGATGAGAGACAATTCCACCTAATTACACCAAAGATATGACAAAATATCTCCCAATTGGGCCACAATTTCTCACAGTGACACTAAAATTGGGCCCAATGACACCAACGAAGGGGGACAATTTCTCCCAATGATATCGATGGGGCACAATTTTTCTCACTGACACCAACAATGGGGCCCAATGATACCACTGATAGGGCACAATTCCTCCCACTGACGCCAAAGATGGGGCATTAACAATGTGTTGTGTGAGCCCTAAATGTAGCTATATGTTGGTGATGAATCAAGTAGTAAACCATGATTCCAAAATGAATGATAATCGTGGCAGGTTGCAGCAATATCTAATATAGGTCACATTATATGCATAGAATAAAGAAAAATGATACTGCGCAGCCTAAAAGATATAATACTGCCAGTGTAGGTGTCACATATCAACGTGCAAGTGAATCATAAAAATAAAATATAAGTGACAATACTTCTAGTAAAATAGTGTGCTAGCATGCATAGAACATACAGAATGTGTGACAAATTCAGTAGTAGGACCGCTGCTGCTATCTCCAGAGTGGTGCTGTAGATTACGCTCAAAAACCATAAACAAACAAGTCTCTGTGATAGTAACGTGCAAAAACGTGCAGAATTAGTTTCCAAACAGGTTGAGGTGGTCCACTCGTGTGGTCACAGCCTATTTTGGGGGGGGGTCTTCAACACTACGCCAAAAGGACTGATGGGGGCTTAACACACTCCCCGTCCCGTGCTTCCAGAACTCTCACCTCCAAAACATAGGGCAATCGCCTATGTATAGTATCTCCTAGTAGTATTATGGTGCCTTCTCCTTTAAGATCCGTCCTTCTTACTGTTCCCTATTCCAAGCAATCAGCTCCCATCAATGTGGTACTCATTTAAATGGAGACCCGGTGGAGATGAGAATAAATAGCAACCAAAGTCCTTTCTTGTATTAAGAGAGGTATGGACTCCAGAGACAGAGACATTATTTTGCCCTTGTACAAATCATTAGTAAGACCTCATCTGGAATATGCAGTTCAGTTTTGGGCACCAGTTCTCAAAAAGGATATCAGGGAACTGGAGAAAGTGCAGAGAAGGGCAACCAATCTAATAAAAGGCATGGAGGAGCTTAGTTATGAGGAAAGATTAGAGGAACTGAATTTATTCTCACTTGAGAAGAGGAGATTAAGGGGGATATGATCAACATGTATAAATATATAAGTGGTCCATATAGTGAACTTGGTGTGGAGTTATTTACTTTAAGGTCATCACAAAGGACAAGGGGGCACTCTTTACGTCTAGAGGAAAAAAGATTTCATCTACAAATACGGAAAGGTTTCTTCACAGTAAGAGCTGTGAAAATGTGGAATAGACTCCCTCCAGAGGTGGTTTTGGCCAGCACAGTTGATTGCTTTAAAAAAGGCCTGGATTGTTTCCTTAATGTAAATAATATAACTGGGTACTAACATCTTTAGGTAAAGTTGATCCAGGGTGAATCCGATTGCCTCTCGGGGAATTAGGAAGGAATTTTTTCCCCCGTTATAGCAAATTGGATCCATGCTTTGCTGGGGTTTTTTGCCTGCCTCTGGATCAACTGTGGGTGAAGGATTGTATATGGGATTATTTGGTTGTGTATGTGTGTGTGTATATATATATAAAAATTTTTTTTTTTTTTTTTTTTTTGGTTGAACTGGATGGACTTGTGTCTTTTTTCAACCTGACTAACTATAAGCTCCCATAGCGTAGTAGGTAAAAACAGCTATGAAGTTTATTAAAGCCAAATGCATGCTTATATTTAAAAAAAAAAAAAGAGTATAATAGCAGTGGGTATACAAAGATGGCAGCTAGTGCCTCTTACTCTGCCTCCAATAACGTTCGTCCGATCACTTCCGCCTACGCGTTGCGTCACGTCACGTGACTTCATCAAGGAAACCGGATTGGATGAAACACACATCAATTTATATTGTAAGACCGGAAGTCTTCCGGCGGCCATTTTGTTGGAGAAAGTGTACTGCGCATGCGTCGCGGCCATTTTGAGATAGACACACTACATGCATTGAGTACACTGCTCGGCACTGCTGGGTGGAGCTACACTGAAAAGCTTTAATGTATAGTAGCTGTGATGGTCATAATGTTTTGTGGGTATAATCAAACCGCGGTTCCGCAATGTATCCGCTGTTACAATAAAGGAGGATGGATCATGGCAAACGCGGATAGTGTCAAAGTGTACTGTGTCATTCTGACTGTGCGGCATAATGCTTCATATGTTATTTGCTGTAATGGAAACTAATATCTGGGTATATAAAATGTATGGATGTGACAGCTATAGAACCGATTGGCCTTTTAGGCTGCACAGTATCATTTTTCTCTAAAGATGGGGCATTGTTTTTTCCCACTGACATTGGGACCTTTTCTACTCCCACAGTCCGAACCCCCCTAAAGTCTACAGGACAGTAATCTGGCACTTTGCTTATAAAGTTTGAAGACCCCTTGTTTAGGGTATTAAATAACAAGTTAGTTCTAGGATTAAGCGTCAAATATTTAGTTGAAGGCCTCATACACACTGGCGTTATGTAAAAGCGATTTTTTTCACGATGCCGGGAAAAAAAAAAAAAAAAAAAATTGGCGTTGGTGTTATTGAGCGTCAGCGCTACGACGCGTTTTGTTTAAAAAAAACATTCCTTTGCTATTTTTGGAAATTTTAAAACAGAAAACGTTAGTGCTAAAAACGCCGGTTAATGTTGCTAATGCGCATTAGTGAGCGATTTGCTGGGACAGCGTCAAAAACGCTCTAACGCTACAGCCTCAGAAAGTGCAGGTGCTGCATTAGATTTACAGCTTAAGAACGCCAGCACCATCTATAGCTCAAAAACGTCAACGTGTATATGTGGCCATAGAATAACATGGTGTGGCGTTCTTAAGCTGTAAAAACAGCTCAGAAATGCGGCGTTAATAATGCCCGTGTGTATGAGACCTTAAAGTAAAGGTATTAAATAGTGTCTTTGAATATAGTTTTCTTTATTTTGCTTGAGACTAAATAATTGGTTTCCAAAGGCAAGTATAAACCTAACCTAAGGTACAAACAGAATACTGCATGAATATGTCAATTTACAGACAGTAGGTGGAGTTCTAGCCTCCTATTCATATTAACCTGGCTATACTGTAAAAAAAAAATAAAAAAAAAAATAAGGTTGTTTACAGAGCTCAACAGCTCAATCTTAAATTTTACACACACAAGTAAATGGATCAATAGAGCTGATAAAGCTGCATGTTTGATATCACACCCAGTCCTGTGTGCTCACCTGTTTGGCGCACTCTCGCAGCCAGTCCTTTACCTCCTCCTCTTTCAATGAGCAGCCAGTGAAGACAAGGACGCAGTGGTGGTGTATGCTGTTCTCTCGCACATCGTGTCTTGGGACCGGTGGAGGGGCCGGCCCTTCCTCTGCTGGGAGAAGTCTCAGCGAGTTGCTCAGTGTGTGATGACAAACTTCCACCATCTGCTCAGAATCTGGAACACAAAAGAACTGTAAAAGAACTGGGCATATAGCAGATCTCATTACCCAAATATAAGTAATGGCCCTATTTCGGAAATTACTTGTCCATTGGTGGGAGGAGTCTAATAGAGAACTGAGAGACTACTCCCCCATCAGGTTGGCTACACTGTTGAGTGACAGCACACTGCAGTGGGTGTATCCGAAAACCCGCTATTGGACTGAACAGTCTCTCAGTTCCTCATCAGGCTTTGCCCACCCCTGGAATTAGAATCATTTGGCCAAGCTACTGTTATTGTGATGGCACAGTGGCTGGGGAGGGTGTGATGGCACAGTGGCTGGGGAGGGTGGGATGGCACAGTGGGCTGGGGAGGGTGGGATGGCACAGTGGCTGGGGAGGGTGGGATGGCACAGTGGGCTGGGGAGGGTGGGATGGCACAGTGGGCTGGGGAGGGTGGGATGGCACAGTGGGCTGGGGAGGGTGAGAGTGCACAGAGAGGGCATCAAGTGTGGACATTCCTTCCCCAATGCACACACAGACAAATTCATGTACTGCCTGTGAGAGGTACTGTATATAAGCTGGGTGCAAGCACCAACACTTTCAGTGCTACCCCAGATGAAGTCCGGTTGGGCGAAACATGTCGGCTTGTATGGTGTTTGCCTTCATATATTGCGCTGTTGACTTCTGGATGTTTCATGCAAATTTTAACCTTGATGTGCCTGTTTTTGGTCATCTTCATGCAAGTGTTCTACTTTTTATTAAATATTGATGTCTACGATCTTACACTATGTGGAGCATTTCTTTATTCTATGAATGATTGGAGTCCATATTAATGATTTGGAGTGATATTGGATCAAATCATCACTGATCCTCAGTGATTATCTCTTGGAACATCACTATACTGTGCCAAGACGGCTTATCGGATGAATCTTCAGTGACCTCCATCATGAGCATCTCTACACAGTCTTCTACAAAAGCTTGATTGACTCTTTCCCGCTGGTAATAAAGTCCACAGCCTCCGGTAAGAGTATTTACCCTCTATTCTGGTTGGGGGATGCACATCTTTCGGTGACTCCTTTAGTGGATGATTGTTCTATTCTATATTGCACTGAGTGGATTTCCCTTTTTTCAATGCTTCCTCCTCTGGACTATTTATATATAGCTGACAGCACATTTATATTTATTGACTTTTTGCTGTGCATTGACAGCACATTTTATGATTATTATAATTTCACAACGTCACATATCAATGTGTAATTATTCATGGTTGCACAGTGCACCTTTGTACAGAACAAGGGTTGTTCCATATAGTTTATAGTATTGTTTTAGACTGCATACAGCACTGTAGAGGTTTATAGTATTGCACGGTTTATTGTTTTATTATTAATATTTGCAGTTACAGAATTATTTCCATTTTTTTGGTGTAATTTTGCACTTTCATAATGTTTGTTCTATAAAGAGATAAGTAGATTTATAGCACTGCATTAGACACAGTAAAACATTTTTGTATAATCTTTGTCAGATTGAAGTGCTAGCTGCTTATACACTTCTACTAATAGCGCAGTAGTTCCTTTTGATATTTTGGGACTTTCGGTGCTGTACCCTAACTGAATTCGAAAGGGGTTGTACCGATACTAACAATTTGCATGATTATCGGTAATTGTGCAAATGCAACAATACCCAAAACTGATACTTTCAGGCTTGGTCCTTTCAGCTGTCAGCGGGATTCCCTCACTGACAGCTAAAGTGTAAAAAAAAAACAAAAAAAAAAATACAGCCGTCAATTATCGGTTGTTAAAGTGTTACTAAACCCAGTAATATGAAAATAGTTCATCTGCCCCCCCTTACAGTGCCCACAGCTTATAAATCTTTTTATATTAAAATACTGCCACTGTATACCTTTTCGGATGATCTGTATACAACGGTTTCCTGATAACCTGCAGTTTGTCCATAGCTGTGTATTCAAGTAGGAGGAGATTTCCACTACAGCCTTTATACAAGCCCACATGTGTGATGTCAATATCATATGAGCTGAACGGTTCAACTGAAGCAGGAAATGTACTCTCCAGCATAAGAGACCAAACAGAGCATGTACAGCTTTACCACCCTGCTGTGTATTATATGGACTTGCTTAGATTGACAATGCAGGAGGGAAGAATCTATGCATACAGGATAAAACACCCTTTTTTAAACAATGCTGAGGATTAACCCCTTAAGTTCCATAGTGAGAATAATAGGATTTTTTGACTTACCGTAAAATCGTTTTCTCCGAGTTCATTGACGGATGCAGCCTCTACTCTTGACATGTGGGGGTTTATGCAGCTTTTACTAGGAGTGGACTAGGCAGAACGAAGTTCAGCTCAAAGCAGACACAGCCCCTTCCAGGGGGCAGTCCTCACTTTGCATAACCCCTCCAGCCCTGCTCAGCAACTCAGTTTGTAGCAAGCAGTACAAACTTAACAGAAGAGGGGTGGGTGCTGCGTCCGTCAATGAACTCAGAGAGATTTTATGGTAAGTCAAAAAATCCTATTTTCTCAATCGTTCATTGACGGACGCAGCCTCTACTCTTGACATGTGGGGATGTCCCAAAGCAGTGTCACAACGAGGGGTGGGCAACAAGAACAACAGTACCCAACAAAAGAGTTCTCCGGGAGGTGCCAGACGCGCCTCCCACCACTGCCTATAAAACTTTGTGGCCAAAAGCAGCATCAACTCTGTAGAACTTGGAAAAAGTGTGCACAGAGGTCCAAGTGGCCGCCTTGCACACCCGAGAAACCGATGACTGGTGTCGGAAAGCCCAGGAAGTACTAATCGCCCTGGTAGAGTGAGATGTGACCGGGAAGGGGGGGCTTCTGGCCCCAAATAGCATACGCACGGGTCACCGTCTGTCTAATCCAAGGTGAGATAGTGGCTGAGGAGGCCACCAAACCTCTGCGTGGGCCATCTACCACGACAAAAAGAGTGTCTGACCTCCAAAAGGAGGCCGTGGACGCCAGATACATCCGCAGGGCCCGAACAACATCCAGGGAGTGCAAAGCGACCTCCTTAGGGTGAGACGGGCGCGGGCAAAGTAAAGGAAGGACAATGTCCTCATTGATGTGGAAAGAGGACACCACCTTTGGCAAAAAAGGAGGAGACGGGCGCAAAACGGTCTTATCCTTGTGAAGGACCAGATAAGGAGACCTACAAGACAGAGCCGTCAACGACAGAGACGTCATGGGCGGATGTGATGGCCACCAGGAAAGCCACTTTCTGCGAAAGCAATTGCAGAGAGATTTCCCTGATGTTCTCAAAAGGCGGCTTCTGAAGTACCGAGAGGATCAAATTGAGATCCCATGGCGCCAAAGGCGACTGTACCTGGGGGACGACATGCTGAACCCCCTGCATGAAAGTACGGATCAACGAATGTGTTGCCAAAGGACGCTGAAAAAAGATCACCAGAGCAGAAACCTGACCCTTGATAGTGCTCAACACCAGTTTCTGGTCGAGGCCCTTCTGCAGGAAGGCCAGAACCAGAGACACCGAGAAGGAGCGAGGGTTCCACCCCCCGGCCTCGCACCAGGCGATGTAAGCCTTCCAGGTGCGGTGGTAAATCTTATATAAAGTAGGCTTAAGTGCCTTCAACATGGTAGGAATCACAGAGTCCGAGACCCCCCGATCACTCAACACCTGGGATTCAATAGCCAGGCCGTTAAAGCCAGAGAGGGTAAAACAGGGTGCAAGATGGGCCCCTGGGACAGAAGAACCTTGAGAAGCAGAAATCGCCAGGGGATTGTTGCACTAGGCAGAAAAAACTAGCAGTAGCTGGGTGTGGGGTTATCTGCCAGTGGGGACTGCCCCCTGGGAGGGGCTGTGTCTGTTACTGTTCTTTTTTGCTGATAGAACTGCCTGTTCTGCCTAGTAAACTCCTGAAGAGGGTAGTATAACCCACTTAGTCCTAAGAGTCGCTGTGCCTGTCGACGAACGAAAGAGAAAGAAACATTGTTTATTTTTGTATCTTTCTATTTCTTTATCTACAGATCTAAGGGATGAACATCAATCTGCAGACGAAGTCAGTTAAAAGCAAAGTGTCAGGGCCCTTTCACACAGGCTTTTCGTTCAGGACCGACTGTCCGTTTTTCAGGTGGACCTGAACGGACGCTCCACGCAGCCCTATGGAGTGGCGGATGTCAACAGAGACATGTCCGCTGACATCCGCCGCTCTCCGATCCGATCCTCTCCATGAAATCCAAACAGATGGAAACCCTATTTTCCATCCGTCTGTGGAAGAAAATGGACAGGCGGCCCGGTTTGCTTGATTCCTGCAGCCTGTGTAGGGGGGGCACAAGGGTGCAGGGTCTTTAAAAGCCAGGCTTGTGGATAGCTCAGTGCAGTAGGAGTTGCAGTTGCTGCTGTTCAGACGCACAGGCAGTGCGTGGGGATAGAGGTGACCTACTGGGGAGAGAAGACTCCATATTGGAGAGATTTTGTTACCCATGGTAATGGGAGAGTTGGGGCAGCTAAGCGGGTCAGTAGAAGACCAAGAGAGCTGAAGCAACCAGAATCCAAGAGGGAGATATGATTCTCAAGAGTGAGAGAGCCCAGGGTGCTGGGAGAGCCCTATCCTGTGAGACCAGGAGTGGGAGTGGAGCCTAAGTAGTAAGGTGCTGTGTTTGAAGAGTCCATGGTTGGGGAGACCAAAGAGTGCAGCGTTGTTGAGGACTAAAGAGCCAAGTGGCTTGGTATTTTCAGTTACTTGTTCTACAGTGAGAAACTGTAACTGGGCAACATGTTGTTTTTGGACTAGAACTTTGTTTTTCTGTTAAATAAAAGTGGGTTACCAGTCTCTTAAAAATAGCTTAGACTGACAGAAAACTGTATCTATCACGAGAGCTAAACATCCCCCCCAGATCACATCTTCAAAGGTTCTTAGAAATATTGTGAAGATACTATGCCAGTGGATCTAATGAAGTGCCCAATGCAGATAAATCCTTTGTTGATCCACCAATGTGGATTGGAGCCCGGAATAATGGATGGGTTGTTGAAGGAAGGGGATGAAGATGTGCAATTTGTATTGTTTAATGAGGTTGCCCCCAAGGGACAGTAAATAGGATAACATAGAGGCCAAGACAGGAGGTCTCTGTTTAGAGGGTAGCCACATCAACAGGTTAATAGGAGAGTAAGGAGTAGCTAGAGAATGTTCTGCTTGCTTTACTACAGCATAAACTGGCCAAAACCGGAAGGAAAATTAGAAACTAATTTATAGGATGGAAATAAAAATGACAAGGGGTTCCTGTATTTATCATCTGCTTCCAACTGCCATTGTAAATACAGTAGATGTAAAGCAATAAACACAAGACATTAATCACACTAAACACACAAATCTCCAACATACAACAGCTTACCTGAGAACTTGACTCTCCCAACCACATGGTAAATGTTACCACGGAAGGGGAAAGGTTTAATGGATGACTTTATGGCTGCAAAGAAAAAGGAAATGTAAAGAATGCATTAAACTATGTATAAGTTTATTTAGGAAAAACAAAGCGGAACTGAGAGCATTTAATAACATAAATAAGCATCAACACAAGCCCTTGTTGACCTCTCTGTAGCTGAAAGTAATTCATCTTCAAAGTTTACAACAGTAAGGGCTTGTTCACACTTGACTAAATTTCTAACGCTTAACAAGCGCTCCTATAGTATGGGCATTAGACTCGCTCTACTGAGCTATAGTATGGGTGTTAGACTTGCATTAAAAAAAAACAAAAAACAAAAAAACAACACTTTCAATAAAAATTACCCGAATAAAACCAAAAAAACAGACAAAACAAAAAGAAAATGCAGCATGCACGATTTGTGGTCTACTGTGATGCACTCCCAACTGAATGGACTGCTGCAACGCACATTAACCACTTCAGCCCTGGAAGGATTTACCCCCTTCCTGACCAGAGCACTTTTTGCGATACGGCACTGCGTCTCTTTAACTGACAATTGCGCGGCTGTGCGACGTTGTAACCATAGAAATTTTGTGTCCTTTTTTTCCTCAAATAGAAATTTCTTTTGGTGGTATTTGATCACCTCTGTTGTGTTTATTTTTTGTGCTACAAAGAGTGACAGTTTTGAAGAAAAAAAAAAAACAAAAAACTTTTTTTATTACTTTTTGCTATAATAAATAACCCCAAAAAAATATAAAAAAACAAATGTATTGCTCAGTTTAGGCCGAAATGTATTCTACATATTTTAGGCAAAAAAAAAAAAAAATCGCAATAGGCGTATATTGATTGGGTTGCTATCGTGTCTACAAACTATGGGAATAGATTTATGGCATTTGTATTATTTTTTTTTTTTTTTTACTAGTGATGGCGGCGATCTGTGATTTTTATCAGGACTGCGACATTGCCACAGACAGATCGGACACTTCTGACACGTTTTTCGGGACCAATGACATTTATACAGCAATCAGAGCTTTAAATAGCCACTGATTACTGTATGTCATTGGCAGGGAAGAAGTCAACACTAGGGGGGCAATCAAGTGTTCCCTAGGGGGGTATTTCTAAATCTGGGAGGAGTGTAGTGACTGGGAGTGGAGAGAGAAAGCTGCTCCTGATCACTGGGAAGAGCAGATTTCTCTCCACTTCCCTGTCAGAACGGGGATCTGTTTGTTTACATCAACAAATCCCTGTTCTGGCTCTGTGAGGAGCGATCGCAGGTAGCTGGCAGACATCGCGCATCGACTCCAGAGACGTGCAGTGGGTGCACGCCTGCTACAGTCCCTTAAAGCGTCTCCGTACAGCTACGGAGAATTGTGCAATAGAGCTGACCTGCCGCCGTCAAACTACAGCGGATGGTCGGCAAGTGGTTAACCACTTCAGCCCCGGAAGGTTTTACCCCCTTTATGACCAGGCCATTTTTTGAGATATGGCACTGCGTTACTTTAACTGAAAATTGCGCAGTCGTACGACGCTGTACCCAAATAAATTGAATAGGTGGTATTTGATCACCTCTGTGGTTTTTAATTTTTGCGCTATACACAAAAAAAAAAAAAAAGAAAAAGAATGACAATTTTTAAAAAAAAAAAAAAAAAAAAAAAATTTTTTACTTTCGGATATAATACAGATCCAATAAAAAAATTTTAAAAAAAACAAACAATTTTTTTCATTTAGGAAAATATGTATTCTGCTACATAATTTTGGTAAAAAAAATCCCAATAAGTATATATTGATTTGTTTGTGCAAAAGTTATAGAGTCTACAAACTATGGGATAGATTTATGGAATTTTTATTTTTTTATTTTACTGGCAATGGCGGCAATCAGCGATTTTCAGCGGGACTGCGACAGACAAATCGGAGACCTGACACTTTTTTGAGGACAAGTGACACAAATACAGTAATCAGTGCTAAAAAATATGCACTGTCACTGTACTAATGACACTGGCAGGGAAGAGGTTAACCCCAGGGGCGATCAAAGGGTTAAGTGTGTCCCCATGGGGTGCTTTTTAACTGTGGGGGGATTGCTCTGACTAGGAAAACACAGAGATCCGTGTTTCTGCTTAGCAGGAACACAAGATCTCTATTGTTCTCCCCAGTCAGAATGATGATCTGCCTTGTTTACATCAACAGATCCCCATTCTGCCTCTCTGCAGAACGATTGCGGGTGGCCGGCGGATGTCGCCGATTGGCTCCCCCTTTGTCCAATCAGCATACACCCCCAGAGGCTACTGCACTGCGTACAGGTACGTCGTTTCGCGAGCCGGGTCGCCTTGCTACAGTAAATGTACGAAGAGGTTAAGGGCACACTGCATCTCAAAGAAGCGGCTCCTATCTACAGGCTTTGGAGCTCTCATTTTTTTCTGCCTATAAACTCCCCTTTCAGGAGAGCAGCTTTCGAGCAAAAAGACGCCTAACCACCGAAAATTGCACGAAAAATCCTGAAAAGATGCAAAAAAGTACAATAATGAGCTGAGGGGAGGGTTTGTGAAAAAAAAAAAAAATACCTTACTTCTGCACACAGCAGCGGAACAAACGAATATATATAAAGTCCCTAAAACTTTCAGTTTCATTTCAGTTACATAGTTAGTCACATAGTTTGTCAGGTTGAAAAAAGACACAAGTCCATCCAGTTCAACCAAAAAAAAACATTTTTATATATACACACACACACACATATATATATATATATATATAT
>BLSH010284851.1:1065556-1095623 GCA_018402905.1 Glandirana rugosa
GAACATCCGTCGCCCTCCCCTGCAGGGGGGGGAGGGCGGCGGTAAGCCACGAAGAGAATGTAAACATCCCTTGTAATAGGAATGGTGCGTGACAGGTACTCTTTATGGACAGATGTGGGGTCAATATGACCTCACATCTCTCCTGCAGGCTGGAAAGACTGAGATCAGAAAAAAAAATTCCGATCCCAGCCTTTCCAGCCGTGATCACGGCTTTGTTTACAAAAGCCGGGCCGGGCGTGACGTCATAACATCGCGCCCGGTCCTCCGAGGGTCATAGAGATGACTGGTGACCAGATGGTCATCAGTCATCTCCCTGACGACACTCCAGCGGCGACGGATCTCTTCTCCCTGCCGCCGATCGTACGGGCGGCACGGGAGAAGCACCGAATGGCGGCGGGAGGGGGGGGACGTCCCCTCCCGCTGCCTACAAGAACGATCAAGCGGCCGAACTGCCGCTATGATCGTTCTTGGGGTGTGCAGAATCGCCAGCTGAAAAAAATGATATCTGAATGGTGCCTCTAGCTGCTGGCACCATTCAGATATCCCCCCTCAAAGTCTAGGACGTCCATGGACGTCCTACCGGCGAGAAGGGGTTAAGATGCCTCCTGTAGTGAGCAGCTAGTCACATGTGTTACTCAGGTGTGATTTTGACCCATTCTTCCACACAGTCCTCAAATCTTGAAGGTTCTGTGGGTCTCTTCTATGAACTCTGATCTTTAGTTCTTTCCATAGATTTTCTATTGGATTCAAGTCAGGTGATTGGCTGGGCCATTCTAGTAGCTTTATTTTCTTTCTTTAATACCAATTGAGAGTTTGTCAGTACCGTATGCTGAAAAACAGCCCCACACCATGATGTTCCCCCCTCCAAACTTCACTGGTGGTATGGGGGGTGTTTTTGGGGCAATATGCAGTGCCATTTGACCTCCAAACATGGTGTGTATTATGGCATCCAAAGAGTTTAATTTTGATCTCATCTGACAAGACTATAATTTTCCCAGTATTTCACAAGCTTGTCTAAATGTTGTGCAGGAAACTAATAGCTTGAACATGCTTTTTCTTCAGCAATGGAGTCTTGCATGGTGAGCGTGCATACAGGCCATGGCAGTTGAGTGCATTACTTATTATTTTCTTTAAAACAATTGCACCACATAATTCCAGGTCTTTCTGAAGCTCTCCACAAGTGGTCCTTGGCTCTTGGACAACTCTTCTGATAATTCTTTTCACTCCTCTGTCAGAAATCTTGCGAGGAGCACCTGGTCGTGGTGGTTTATGGTAAAATTATGTTCTTTCCACTTCCGGATTATGGTCCCAACAGTGCTCACTGGAACATTCAGAAGTTTAGAAATCCTTCTGTAACCAATGCCATCAGTATGTTTTGCAACAATAAGGTTGCAAAGGTCTTGAGAGAGCTCTTTACTTTTATCCATCATGAGATGTTTCTTGCGTGACACCTTGGTAATGAGACACCTTTTTATAGGCCATCAGTTGAGACTGAACCAGCTGATATTATTTCCACTTTCTAATTACTGATAGATTTAAGCTGGTGTCTTGGCTTTGCATGCCTTTTTGGACCTCCCTTCCTTCATGTGTTCAATACTTTTTCCCTGTGTCATTCCATTTAATAACACATAATTTTATTTCAGAAATTATTTGCTTTTTATTTGCTATTGAACAGGCAGGTTTTTTTTATTGAAGAAGGAACATGCTATTTCTCTTTCTCTTCTCACATTAAAGCTTCATAACCCTCTGTCCCCCCTGTACAAGCATAGCTCCGTGTACAATTTTGGCAATGGTGAGATGAATGAACACTCATGCATGCGCAGAAGTGACACCATGTCGGCCCAGCAAAGGAAAATGGTTGTAGATCAGTAACCAAAAGATGACCGTCCGAAGATATCAGCGGCCACTAAGGGAGCTCTGGCACACCACAGTGCTGGAATGAAGGAGCGTATACTTCCTCTTTAACCAGGGCCAGATATGGCCTTTATGGTCGGGTAGGGGGCTGTAATTGGATTAGGATGATTAAAATATCCCCATTAGATTCCCTACTGACATTAAATATCCCCATTACATTCCTTACTGACATTAAATGTCCCCATAAGATTCCCCACTTACACCAAATACTGTATCCCCAATCACAGTGCTTCCCTTACATCAAATGCTCATCAGTGTGCCCCATCTACACCAAATGTGCCCATCAGAGTGCCTCCTTACATCATATGTCCCCATCAGAGTGTCCCCCTACATCAAATGCCCCCTACATCAAATGCCCCCTACATCAAATCGCCCATCAGAGCACCTCCTTACATCATATGTCCCCATCAGAGTGTCAACCCACATCAAATTTCCCCATTAGAGTGCCTATTTCCATCAACTGAACCCAATCAGAGAGCCCCCCTACATTAACGGTTCCCATCAGAGTGCCCCCTTACAAAAACTGTCCCCTTCAGAGTGCCCACATACATCATATGATCCCAACAGGGTGCCCAACATCGGACTGCTGCTTACATCAAATGATCCCATCAGTGTGCCCCCCCTTACATCAAATGTATCCATCAGAGTGCCCACTTACATCATATTATCCCATCAGAGTGCCAGTTACATCAAATAACCTCATTAGGGTGCCTCCTTATATCAAATGCCCTCATCAGAGTGCCCACTTACACCAAATGATCCCATCAGAGTGCCCCCCTACATCAAATGTCCCCATCTGTGTGCCCACTTACGTCAAATGCCTCTCAGTCTCATAGATTAGTGGAAGCACTCTTGAAAATCTGGAGGGAGGGAGGGGAGCACAGCTAAAATCTGTGTGTGGGGGGCAGCAGTTATGAAATGTGTTTGTGTGTGCGTGTGTACCTTATCATTCTGTGCTTGGCTCCCAGTGATGGTCTCAGGATGCTGCAGCAATGCTGGTAGATGTACCCTTGGCACCGGCTCACAGCCCACACTGCTCACTGCAAGGTGTTGGAAGAAGCTGGAAAAGTCAAACATCAATGGTTAATGCTGAATTCTACTCAGAATAAATACTGCATAATCACAGTGCCCCCTTACATCTATTGTCCCCATCACAGTGCCCCCACTTACATTTAATATCCCCATCACAGTGCCCCCTTACATCTAATGTCCCCATCACAGTGCCCCCTTACATCTAATGTCCTCATCACAGTGCCCCCTTATATTAAATGCCCCCATCAGAGTGTTCCCCTTACATAAAATGTCCCCACCAGCGTGCCCCCTTATATTAAATGACCCCATCAGAGTGCCCCACTTACATTAAATGCCCCCATCAGAGTGCCCCTTTACATTAAATGTCCCAGAGTGCCCCCTTACATCAAATGTCCCCATCACAGTGCCCACTCACAACAAATGCCCCATCACAGTGCCCCCTTACATCTAATGTCCTCAATAAAGTGCCACTTACATCTAAAGTCCCCATCAGATTGCCCCCTTATACCAGATGTCCCCCATCACAGTGCCCCCTTACATTAAATGCCCCATCAGAGTACCCCCCTTACATCAAATGTCCCCGTCAGAGTGCACCCTTATATTAAATGCCCCCTTCAGAGTGCCCCCCTTACAATGTCCACTTACATCAAATTAACCCCCTTATATCGATATAAGCCCCCTTATATCGGATGTCCCTCATCAGAATGCCCCCTCACATTAAATGCCCCATCAGAGTGCCCACTTACATCTAATGTCCCCATCAAAGTGCCCACTTACATTTAATGTCCCTATCAGATTACCCCTTATATCAGATGTCCCCATCAGAGTGACCCCTTACATTAAATGCCCATCAAAATGCCCCCTTTACAACAAATGTCCCCATCACAGTGCCCACGTACATCAAATTAACCCCATCACAGTGCCCCCTTATATCAGATGTCCCCCATCAGAGTGCCTCCTTACGTTAAATGTCTCATCAGAGTGCCTCCCCTTACATCAAGTGTCCACGTCAGTGTCCCCTTATATTAAATGCCCCCATCAGAGTGGCCCCCTTACATTAAATGCCCCCTTAGATCAAATGTCCCCGTTCGAGTGCCCCTTATATTAAATCCCCCCATCAGAGTGACCACTTAAATCAAATACCCTGATCAGAGTGCCCATGTCCCGATCAGAATGCCCCCTTAGATCAACTTACTCATCAATAAGATCTTGGTAGCACAGAATTCTATGTCATCTTAGCTTTAATGTACCCGGGCACCTGGAGCCAACAACGTGTAGGAGCAGAGTACAGCCGTCCATAGAAATCAGTTATGTTGTAATAATAATAATTTCGTAATTCACCCTTAAGAATTCACTAATAATGTAAATTATTAATTATTATTTCGAAATAATGATTAATTGTAATTAATTCACCCTTAACTATTAATTGCCTAGATAGGCAATTTTGAAGCACTTTGTTTAACCGTATTGACACCCAAAGTGCCATAGGGAGCTGCTTTGCGAAAGGATCGCTCGTTTATGACCTATAGGATACATTTTTGGTCTTGAAAAGGGAGGGGGCGGATTTAATTTTGGATGGAGGGAGAAGGGTTAGATTTAGTTTTGGATGGGGGGGGGTAGATTTAGTTTTGGATGCGGGGAAAAGGGGGGGAGGTAAAATGTTAGTTGTCCCCAAAACAAGAGGTGAGGGGAAATCGTCCAGTGTAGACACCTGTTTTGGGGACAACTGTGTATAAAAGGAATTCCCCTCACTTTCTAGGTGTCCTGGTTCACACCATATAGTGCTGTGCTGAATAATATTCCAGCATGTCTGTAATTTTTACACTGCGCTTCGCACCTCAGAGGAAGTCACCACACCGTGCCTGCAGTACACCTCTGCAGCTCCTACATTAGACAGTGTACTATTCACCATGATATACAGAGGATGGGCACAACAAAACTTGTAAGGATATGAGGTGCATGAGTTGCTCTTCCATTGCAAACAAATAACGTACATAAATATCGGTGATATGTTAGAATTTCATAAGCTTCTCAATTAGGAAAAATCCACTTTTTAAACACACCAAAAACCTCTTACTTTTCCTTTTTTGTTATAATGTCACATGGTGTAAAATCACACTAATAATCTAGTCTCTGTTCTCTATCCCACAGAATGACAAGAATGCTGGTAGCTGTACTAGCGCTGCTGTTCTCAGGAACAGTGATCATCAATAAAGTTCCATCTCAGAATGACACCATTGGGATCCTGAATGTTCCTGAGAACAATAAGACAATTGTGGTTGAATTTACATCACCACCAAACATTTCTTGCAGATGGGTCCTGGAAGATGCGGAGAACGTGAAGACAATGGTGGTTGAATTGGAAATATTTAGCACCACCAAACATTCCCCACCAGAACCAGCTCTGACAGACCTGCCTTGCTATATATCCTTATGAACCTGTCGCCACAACAGCGTCGTACAGAGAAAAGGTCCCAAATCAGAACGACCTAGATTTGTCGCGCTTGCCGGTACTAACAATGAACGTGCTGCAGTGTCTTCATGGATTGGACACAAAGGTTCCGATTCAATCCACACCACCAGAATTTGAGGAATTCTAGCCGAACATGGATGTCAATCCTCTACCTGCTTGGCATCGAACTGCAACGGAGCCTGGGCCATGACAGCTGCCTATTCAGGGTGTATGCCATCTTGTTACTGTTCCTGAAGTTGGCCACCATCTTTAACCTTGAACTTCTGCTGGACCAAGTGACGCAAGACCAAACGTAGTCCACGCAGGAGAGGTAGGTAAATATTTCAGGCCTAAAAAAAGTGTTTTTTTTGGAAAGTTTTGATATCACAGAGCCGATATATACTTGCATCATATCATTTGTGAAACCAAATTGTATTATTACATTTGGGCCTCTACCTAGGAGAATGGAAGACCTGAGCTGATATCTACTTAAAGGAAACGTTTGCAGAGTATAATATGTTAAATGCTTTTGCGGACCTCCTTATGAAAAAGCTGCTCACTTGGTTGTCACATCAGAGGGAAAGGATCACAGCTGGTCAGATGGCATTTACAAAGAGAGTAGTCAGCAATGCCGGCCTACATTATTATCTCACCACATGCTTCCTTAAAATGAGGGAACGAGGATGTAAAATAACCATCATTGTTCCACAATCTTGTGTATCATTAGGAATATCGTTTCAGTTTATTCTGACAGGAAAATATTCTCAGTTATTTCAGAGTTCAGTGCTATATATCCGGCCTTGTGTTTTAATACAATAGGAAAGCTTGTGTGCAACCTCTAATCTTCTACATTCTTTCCAAGTAGTACATAGAATAATAAGTTACTATATTTGCAAATGTGTCCATAGAATTCCAGAATGAGTATTTGATATTTTGTTTTATCCTATTCTGCAGGAAATAAACACTCATCCTCCAGTAAAGAACTACCATCAAGCCAAAGACAACAACCCATACCAACAACTCCACTATCCGAGATGGCATGCTGTTCGTGTCATAGGGCCAATATTACAGTCCATCAAGTGGCATTTTTAAAAGAAAGGTTCAGCAATGACGACCTCAGCACAGGTTTCCATCAATGACGCAATGACCAGTAGAACAACCAGCATTGTTCCAAATGAAGACTTGTGTATTATGAGGAATAATGGATCATTTCTGAGTTCAGTTTTATAATGACTTGTTTCTTTTTAATATCTCTTTTATTATATATCAAAAAAAAAAAAACAAAAAACAATATTTGACAATAACAATTACTGCAGCCATAACAGAACACAGCACCATTATAGAATATCCAAAATTCTATACCTAAGATCCATAGCTATAGTAGGGTCATTTAACCATTTTGACCATATTTTTTGAGGAATCCCCGATTAACATAGCTATCTCTATACAGAGGCAAATTAACGTTTACCAAATGTTTCCAATAGGCAATCGTAGGGGGAATGGTCTTCCTCCATGACATGGCAATGGCCTTACGAGCATAATATAATAAACTCAGCATCGTCCTCCCTGCCACCGTAGGAAGTACTTCTTCTACCAGCCCCAATAGACACACCCTCGCAGAGGGAATTAATGTAAGGTGAACAATAGTATCTATGGTAGCAATCACCTTGTTCCAATAGATCGTCGAACATCTTCAAAAAATGTGTATGAAATCCGCTGGGCAATGATCACATCTCCAGCCAGGGGAGGGCTGGCAGCCTTAGGCCAGGGAGGTAAGTCCAGTCAAGTGGCCCATTGAACCACCGAATCAGCTCCCCATCCATGCCCACCTGGTTTTAGAATATTGATGTTATGAAGCAAGACAAATATTCAATGTGGTAATATAATTTAATGTTAATTGCAACAAAGGAGGTTTAACAAAAATAATGCATCAATGCAGCTCATCAGTGCCCATCATTACAGCCTGATCAGTGCCCATCATTGCAGCCTGATCAGAGCCCACCAATGCAGCCTCATCAGTGCCTGTCAATGCAGCCTCATCTGTGCCTATCAGCTTAGCCTCATCAGTGCCCATCAATGCGGCCTCACCAGTGTCCATTAATGCAGCCTGATCAGTGCCCATCAATGCAGCCGCACCAGTGCCCATCAATGCAGCCGCACCAGTGCCCATCAATGCAGCCTCACCAGTGCCTAGCAGCACATCCTGATCAGTGCCAATCATTGCAGCCTGATCAATGCCCATCAATGCAGCCCGATCATTGCCCATCAATGCAGCCTCGCCAGTGCCCATCAGCACAGCCTGATCAGTTCACATCAATGCAGCCTCACCAGTGCCCATCCAATGCAGCCTGCAATGAAGAGAGAGGAGATTACACAGAGCAGGGATCTCCCGCTTACCTGGTCACTACCTAATCTTTAGATCCCTGCTCTGTGTAATCCGGCGGTGCCCCCCCCCCCCGGGGCAGCCCAATGGGCCCTGCGGGATCCATGATAGGGCCAGCCCCCCCTTTGCCTGCAGTTAGTTCGTAGCTGCGCCCCTGGCCCCTACTTCCTTCCTCCACAAGAAGAAAAGCGTGAGCAGGCAGCGACCGTTGGCCATTTTGAATGTTAATTAGGGTGGCCTGGGGGGCAATTGCCACCCTGCCCCCCAGCCCAGCCCTCCCCTGTCTCCAGCATTCTTGGGACACATTTGGATTCATCATATGTAGTCTGTGAGGGGTAATATAAGCCCTATGTACAATTTTATACTGGACCAGCCTTTCTATTTGGGAAACTAGATGACAAAAGGGAAGATCCCAAATATCCTCCCAATCCTCATTATCGAGCTCGGGCTCATCCTTCAACCACTTCTGTCTCAGATTACAAAGATCGGGAAGAGAGACTGTCAGTAAATGATTATATATTACTGACATAGGTTTCTCTGCACACTCTGTCCCAACTACCTGTTCCAATGATGATTGCTCCAGCCTCAGAAAAATATTTGAAAATTGACTATTAAAGGCATGGAACAACTGGAGATAACGGAACATGTATGAAGCTGGTACATTATATTGCTCCTAAAGAGATGTAAAACAACGAAGGGTACCATTGGTAACAATGTGGGAGATACGTTAAATATTAAACTTAGCCCATACTTGTGGATCTGGTAGAATAAAAAAATGTTTCAAATTAGGATTATTCCACAGGGGTGTGTTTGGAAAAATAACATCATGTGGTAGCCTTTCATATGCCAGCCTGCCTTCCATGCTTTGATTGTGGTTATCATGGACGGGGTCAGTGAGTAGGGGGGCCTTAAGACCACGGAAAAGAAGATGCCCAAGCACTTCCATGAAATGTAATACCGCTGCCTCTAGTATTGTGGAGGTGTTATATTTGTCTGTGCACAGCTACCATCTGGCACTCACGAATTGCGATGCCAGGTAGTACCTATAACAATCTGGGAAGATTAGCCCCCATTTTAAAGTGGGTCTCATCAATGTTGACATTTTGTATCAAGGTGTTTGAGATCCCCATATAAAGGAAGAAAAAAGTTGATTTAATTTGGCAAAGTGAATTTAGGAAGTATTTTCATTTTAATCAAATTTATTCGTCCTAATAATGATATTGGTAACTTTTCCCACATTTTAAGTTGAGATTTGGTAGTTTGGTATGCTTGAAGAAGATTATATTTAAAATAATCCAGCTCAGACTTGGACACTAAAATTCCCAAGTATTTGAATTGGTCAACCCACTGTAGTTGCAGTGCTGGCATTATTATTTTTGCTCCTGAGTCAATCAGAAATAATAGAAACTTTGACCAATAGACTTTAAGACCAGTCACAGTGGAAAAAGCTTCCAGTACCTGAAGTGCGCCTTCCAGAGAGGGACCTGCATCATTTAGAAATAATAATAGGTCATCAGCATAGAGGACGACCCTCTCCTCCAGCCAATCAATCTTCAAGCCCTGGATATGCGGAGGAAATCCATAGGGCCTCTGCCACTGGTTCCATGGTAATTCCAAAGAGGGCTGGCGAGAGGGGGCAGCCTTGCCTGGTTCCCCTGTGCAAGGCAAATTTTGCTGACAAGTCTCCACCTAATTTTATTGCCGCTGTGGGGTTTTGATATATTGTCTTTAGCCAGTGGAAAAAGAGAAGGGGAAATCCCATTCTCCTTAACACTTCACACAGATACGACCATTCAACGGTATTGAAAGCCTTCTCTATGTCCAGGGAGGCAACAACCCTGGATCCCATTTTAGAATGTGGAGCATGGAGATTGGTAAATAATCTCCACAAATTAACATCTGTAGACTTTTAGTCATAAATGCAGTTTGATCCGCATCTATTACTGCATGTAGAAGATTATTTAACCTACATGTAAGACGTTTAAGTATTTTCAAATCGTTATTTAATGCTGCAATTGGTCTATATGATGCACAGCTTGTCGGATCTTTAGGCAGTTTGTATATAAGAATCACATGAGCCTCCCTCAGACATTTTGTATAGAGAAACGCCAAGTGCAGAGCTAGAAAATCACTATGTATTTTGTAAAATTCTATCGGCAGGCCATCTGGGCCTGGGGCTTTACCACTAGTAAAATATTACATAACCCGCTGAATCTCATTGGATGTAAATAGGCTTACTAGAGCAGATCTTTCCTCATTTGAAAGCCATCACAAGGCCACAGTGTCTAAAAGGGTAGTTAGTCCTGAACCATCACTGGTCGGTGACAGGGAGGAGGTACAGTGGTGTAGTGGTTAGCACTTTCGCCTAGCAGATTTTTGTGTTAAGATGTGGTCACAGCCTTTTAGCACCTGATGGATTGTGTATATGGTATGCTATTGGGATTTGAGAACAGGAATATATTATTTCAATTGTACTGTCCAGGTCAGTGACAAGACCTGCACTTGTAGCTCTCTTACAACTTGTATTTGCCCTATATTGGCATTATATCCACCATAGGATTTGCATTTAGTAGAGTAGAGTAGGGACTGGCCAGAAAGGGATTACTTTGGCGCAGTTGGCCAGCTTAAACATGGATGGCAAGGTATGTAAACTCAAAATTTCTGTTTTTGTACAAAGTTTCCTAGAAAAGATGGACAGACCTTTATCGGAGCATGGGGGAGCGCCGTCTGCTGAGGAAGCAGCAGATTGAACACAAATTATTTTACCCTGCCCTAGAATAAACGAGCAGTTAACCCAGAGCTGATCTTTAAAGTGGATGTAAATCTGCACATATACCCAGCAAAGTGGCTAGCATCAGGTGATAAACAGAGATTAAACAAGTCCTCCTAGATAAGTTGTAACTGTTCATCTGCGGCCATTTCTTATGTAGATCGTTCAGAAAGCACACAGATGAAATTATTTTTTCTTAGCTGTAGCAGCAGGGGGCAGTATATGAAATCTAACACTGCTATCTCAGGGAAAACAGTTGTGAGCCCTGATTGGAGGGAAGGGACACAGCCCCCTTCACAAGCAAAACACAGAAACAATGCAGAGCTGTGGCTATGAATCACAGGCCGAGTGCTGCAGTTCATTTTCCTGACATTTTTTTATATCTTCGTGCTGGGAAAAGCAGATAAAACAGGAACTAGGCAGGAAAAATAAAACCACACTTAGTGCTTTGGAAACAGACAAGTACACAGTATAGAAATGTGTTCAGATTTCATGTCTGAGGTTTACAACCATTTTAATTCACTTGATCACCAGTTATCACAGGGCACCTCTGACATTAGGAACAAGTCATGGTAAGATCAGCTGGATGGAATCAACAGGCAATACTAGTGAGAAGTTCTATGACCTCTCATTGACTTTTTTTCGCCACAGCTTCCAACATTCAGATCCTCTTTAATGGGAAACAGTGGGTTTGGACCAATTTTATGTTCACTTTGAAAGATTATGAGTTTTTAAACAAATGCTTTGTATAATGTTTTAATAAAATCTTACAATTAATCTTACAAATATTTTAAAATTCATATTTTTTTTTTAAAGCCAAGAACAAAAATTACATTGAATATATTGCAGCTTATAATGACTTAGATGTGAAGGCTGCATTGGTTTTCTTTTTTTAGACTAATATTTTTGACAAGTACAGAAAATACCTGTTGTGTCCTTATTTCTTGTGAATAAACTGGAAGCACAAACAATGTTATCTTCTGTGAACTACTAAAGCGGCCCACCTCAAGAAAGTAATGGAGATGAAGAGAGGAAAACATGTTTAATCCCTTCAGTATCAGCCTGTCATAACCCTTCATTACTTGCCCATTATTTTGTTTTCACTGCTGGGATAGTTTGACTGGCAATTACTCTGTCACGCAACACTATATCAGAATTATTTTATTTTATATCTTTATCTTGCGACTAATATAGCTTTCATTTGGGGGTATTTATTAAATCAATGGATTTTTGATTTTCTACTATATAAAAATGTAAAAAGACCACGAATTTGGAGAACAAAACATCACATAGAAATACCAAGACAGTACAAACACCCTTAAAATGACCACTTTTGAGAAAGTAGACACCCCGAGATATCATGCAGAAACAAAAATACATGCTGGTGCATGTAGCCTGGTAATGGTGTAGTAGGTACCACAGCATCATAGGTCAAACGCAAAGGGAGGAAGAAGTGAAGGGGTTAATGTGAAGAGAGGTGGAGGGTTAATATACAGGTCAATAGAAACAGGATGGAGATCAGATATACAGGTAAGGTAAAAGGGTTAAAAGAAAATCCCAATATCAACCCCCACCCTGAATCTGCTGCTGCTTGTGCTCTGGAACTAATGATCATTCATTAAATCCTTCCTCCTTCACTGCAAGAGAAAGGGTCAGGCTCCCTTACATTTGTGATCACTGTGATTGGCCATCACAGCGATTCCCAAGGTACAGAGACACTCAGATTGTCTCTGTACACTATATGGGAACTGAACCTCCAATGAAGGGTCAGTTCACAGCCATTACCAGGTGCAGTGGCCCCCTGAGGGCTATTCCTGAAATAATGTTTATAAACGGCAGAGCATTGGTGTGAACTAAATCAATGGTACATAAGGCATACTGCCTTGTCTATGTGTTGCGACTGCCCAATTTAGCCCAATGGGGCTGGTGTGAACAAACCCTTACATCTACTAATAGTAGGTGATTTGTGAAGGGGAGGAGGCTCAAGGAGTGCCAAGTGGACCTCACATTATACTCCAAAGTCAGCTTACACTGTCTGCTTTCCATACTGTCTGAGCCACTGACCTAAACAAGCATGCAGCCAGTAAAGTCAGAAGGTGGGCTAGATTTTAACTGGCTTTTCCTGGTTCTTCACTGTCCAATCCCAGGCTGGGGGCGTGGAGGTGACCAGGCTGCGTTCTTACATGAATCAGAGAAAAGTCGGGTCTCCAGGCTGGCTGGTAAATCACCCCAAAAATATCACCACTCCAAAGTTGCTGATGTAGCCCCTGTGTAGCACTGTGGGTTTTCCGAGTGCTGGCCCATGGAGCCCATTCCCGCTTCCTGATGATGTTGTAAAACGAAACGTACGTCGAGGCTCATTCCGGTCACGTCATTTCCGGGTCCCGAACTTCCAAATTATTGGCTAACGGCAGTGGAACGCACAAGCGCAGGCTGAGGAGTTGGAAGTTCCTACCGAGGTTTATGAGAATAGCCTCAGTGCTGGGGAATAGGCACTTATAAATGTAAGGAGGCAATTTTATACTTTGTTTTAATCTCTTTATTAAACAATTTCACACTATGGAATCTCCTATATTTTATTTTTAATGGGATATCTTGGTGGAGAGGAGGTCATACATACATACAGGTGTCCTGAAGCATCTCCATTGGTATTCAAGCAAATCAAAAGATCTATTAACCAAGCCAAGCCGTTTCTAACCTTTTTAACGAAAGGGGTCATGGCCTCTGGTGAGTAGCCAATCCTAACTTCACATGCCGGGTGTCAATTGCTGAAAACGCAGCCTTATGGTGATGGTGAAAAGCTAATTCACTAAATGAAGACATTTATGAACTTTTTTGAAGGACTTTATATTTGCACACAATAAGCACAGAGCACTTTATTTGGATTATGAATTTTACTGTCACAATTTTATTTATATTTGATTGTATTGTTCACAACTTATGTTTACAGCACTGTATCAGCGCCCTCCGTGATCATTTTCCTGGTTCTTTATTGTCCAACCCCAGGCTGGGGGCGTGGAGATGACCAGGCTGCGGTCTTTAATTGAATCAGAGAAAAGTCGGGTCTCCAGGCTGGCTGGTAAATCACCCCAAATATCACCATTCCAAAGTTGATGCGGTAGCCCCATGGGCTTGCTGGGTGCCAGCCCCTGGAGCCCATTCCCGCTCTGTACACAGGATGAATGTAGAAAGATTGCATTCTGATGATATCACATCTTTCATGATTTTTACTGAACTGGCTGTGAACATCCCCACCTGAGAGACCCGCACCCTAAAACATTTCACCCACCTAGGCCCAATCATAGCAAAAAGTGAAGGCCAAACAATGTGATGTCATCAGAGCATGACCATCCTTCATCCAGGCTGGCTATGCTGTGTAAATGCCAGGACTGGATAGACAGAAATATTAATTCTTGAACTGCCATATATGTATTTTATCTTTAGCTGAGACACTTCTTTATAGGGAAGCAACACACAAAAATATGTGGGTTTCCATTGCTAATCCTTCCTTCTGAAAATGCTAGTTGACTGGCTGCCATATAAATCCAATGAGTTACTGAAACAAAACAAGTACACCAATCAGGATCACAGATCTGACTCCACAGTAATTGTGACAGTAAGGGATCAGGTAGTGGTAGTTATAGGAGTAGGTAAGTTTACACAGAAAGCAGCAGGATCAATGCACAAGCAGAGCAATTCCAAAACTGCAGCTCTTGTGGGATGTTCCCAGTCTGCAGGGGTCAGGACCAACCAAAAATGGTCCAAGGAAGGAACACTGGCGAACCAGTGACAAGGTCATGGATGTCCAAGGCTCATTGATGCATGTGGGGTGTGAAGGTTGGCCCGTGTAGTCTGATCCAATAGAAGACCAACTGTATCTCAAATTGCTGAAAAGGGTAATGCTGGTTCTGATAGAAAGGTGTCAGAACACACAGAGCATCACAGTTTGTTGTGTATGGGGCTGCATAACCAAACACCAGTCAGGGTGTCCATGCTGACGCATGCACACAGCCAAGAGTGCCCACAATGGCATCAGAACTGGACCACAGAGCAATGGAAGAAGGTGACCTGGTCTGATTAATTCAACAATGGTTTGAGGAACACAGAGTCTGAAATGTTGACTTAGCCTCCAAATTCTCCAGAACTCAATCCAACCGAGCATCCGAGGGATGTGCTGGAAAAACAAGCCTGATCCATGTAGGCCCAACCTTGCAACTTACAGGACTTAAAGGATCAGCTACTGAAGGCTTAATGCCACATACCACATCATACCTTCAGAGGTCTAGTAGAGTTCAATCCTCTAGGGGTCAGGGTTGTTCTGGCAGCGAAATAGGGACCTACTCAATATTAGGTGGGTGGTCAGAATATTATGGCTGATCAGTGAAAGACTATGGCGGTGTGAATGAGGCATTACAATCAGTTACCAATATAAAATATGAGTCGGAGAGGAGTCGGAGGGCCATACATATAGATTAAAAAAAAAATAGATCAGTAAATTCGGTGATGGGTTGGTACAATGAATTGCAGCACAACACACATCAGCAGGTTAAAATTATCCACTGCATCACCTGACTCCACTCTCTTCATTTTGTGTATTTTACTTTTTATTCCTGCGCTGCAACCAAGATAGAAAGCTATACTATATACGGCTAGCCAACACTCAGTAAATAAACCAACCATTTGAAGTCAATAATATAGTGCAGAGCTAAAATACTTAAAAAAAAAAAAAAAAAAAATCTTATTTAAATATCACCCAAGGACCGGGACTGAATAGGTTTACAGCTCACCTTTCCAGATCTGGCAGGTTAGCCGATGTCTTCTTCCTCAGACCCCATCTTTCTGTTGTAGGAAAGGATAAAGTCTCATACAGATTCTGCATGTTCAAGTAACTAAAAAAAGGAAAGAAAAAAAATTACAATTACAATCAACAGTTAAAGTTTAATCTACCTATATTTTGCCTTTCCTGGACTTCACCATCATCATATCAATGAAATTTGTCAATTAAAACTGTTCTGTTTTCATTGCATAACTTATTTTAGGCCTGGAGAACGAATCACTGGGTCTGCTCTGCTATAAAATGCAGGCAGATCATGGCTGGTGGAGGGGCTAGCAGGGTGCTGTACATGGGCTCTTCATGGTTCAATCAATAGAGATTACTGTGACACTGTGCAATCATGCACCGTGATTAATTACTCTTGCCGACCTTGTGCATGCTAGGCCTCATTCACAGAGGCATACTACAGCGCACATGTATGTGAAGGCCGTGTTTGGCCACATAGGGTTGCACAAGCGCTCTGTGCATCGCATGCAGGCATTCCCCCCCTTCATGTTAATTGGGATACCGCCACTGTGTAGGACCTGGATCACTTGCTATGGTTCCCAGACCAGAAGGTTGTAGTTCCAGAGTCTACCAATGGGTGTCTCCCAGCAGATCGTTTTCACCTGATGCTGGCTGCTGGCAGGGTATTTGGCCGCTCCTCTACAGCTTCAGTGTTTTGCCTGCTAGCCAGATATCAGTTGCAGATTCATCCTGAGCCTTATTCCTGCCCTGTACTGTATCCTGTGCCATGCTGCCTTTAACCTGCTCCCCTTGTTCCTGACTCCAGTCTTGGTCCCCCCTTCCTGACTGTTCCTTGCACCTCCAGTTTTACCCTATTGATCCATGTTCCTCATTGTATTTTATAGTTAGTTGCTAGTTAGGTATTTTGCTACTCAATTTACCGTTCACTTATATTTTCACGTTTGCTGTATATTCTGTTTGCTGGTGTTTGATGTGTTTTGTTTCACAGCCAATAAAAATACTTTATTATACACCAGTCAAATTGCAGTTTTCTACGTGCAACTACACAGACCTGGTCACCCCTGCTGCTGGATTCCTACTCTTGGTACCCCTGAAACATTGCTCCCAATTTGACATCTGTACAGATGTGGGTGCATGGGCCTGAATGAAGACAGTGTGCGTACAGAGCCATGCACCACTGTTTTCAAAGAAAAAAATCTGCCAGCACAATAATCTATAGTACAGTTTTGTGCTTTGAGCTTCTTCCCATTCTTATGAAAGGAAAATAAAAAAGTACGAGGAGGAAGAGAGACGGGTCACATGACCTGTCAAATTAATAGTCTCAAAGCTCTCCTTCTGTCTCGGAGTGATCTTGGCAGCGCCACACAAATTACACTCCGAAGGACCCTGCGGGCTCCACATCGCACTCTGCATTTTATATAACTTAAAATGCAGGGCCAGTGTTATGTTTTTACTGTGGTGTCCTATATCCACTCTCAGCTCCTAAGTGATCAGCCAATGGCCTTTGAGGATTTACAAAATCAGCAGCTATAAAAAAACCTCCTTTGTAGCTTAAAACACAGCGAGGAAGCAGTAATCACAATTACATTTTTCTTTGCTCCTCGGAGAACTGGTGCTCCTGAATGACTTGTAGGGACATTCCGGAATCCTCGGAGTGCTGCTGCCAATGTTTCAGTACCTAAATGGAGTCACAAAAGAAAAAAAAAACAGCATTAATACAAAGGGACTCTGGTTCTATTAAAAACAGATGTGTATATCCCTATATACAGGTGCATCTCATAAAATTTGAATATCATCAAAAAGTTAATTTCGGTAATTCAATTCAAAAAGTGAAACTCATATATTATATAGATTCATTACACACAGAATGATATAGATCAAGCATTTCTTTCTTTTAATTTTGACGATTATGGTTTACAGCTAGTGAAAACCCAAAGTTCAGTATCTCAGATAATTAGGATATTACATAAGACCAATAAAAAAAAAAAAAAAGGATTTTTAATACAGAAATATTGGTTTACTATAAAGTGATTGTAAAGGCTTGCTTTAAAAAAAATAAAATAACAAACATGTTATACCTACCTCCTCTGTGCAGTTGCAGTTGCACAGAGCAGCCCAGATCCTCCTCTTCTCAGGTCCTCCTTCTGCTCTCCTGGACCCTCCCTCATTCGAGTGCCCCCTCAGCCAGCAGCTTTCTAATGGGCCACCCAAGCCAAGTCAGAGCTCCGTGTATTCATTCAGACACGAAGCCTCGGCCTGGCCCCACCCTCTCTCTCCCGATTGGCTGACAGACTTTGACTGACAGTCCCATGAACCAATCACGTCGCTGCTGTGTCTCAGCCAATCAGGAGGAGTGTACTGGATGTCTGAGGGGATTGTGGACATCTCTACAGAGAGAGAAGGGGCTCAGGTAAGTAATTAGGGGGTGCCGGGGAGGCTCCAACACACAGAAGGTTTTATCTTAAAATATAGAATACATTAGGATAAAAAAAAACCTTCTGCCTTTACAACCCCTTTAAATCTATTGCCTAATCAATATCCCTTTCACCAGCCAGAAAATGCTTTTCTGTGCACCCCTGTGCCGGCTTTGGATGAGGTAGAGATGGTAAACTGAATAATGGAAGTTTAAAGACTGTACTTCTAAGGCCTCATGCACACTAGGTGTCAAAAACACCGGGCACTTTAAGGGCATATGACTTTTTTTTACCTAAATGCCTTTCTGTGTTAGCCTATGTGTCCATGCACATAAAAAAACCTAGGGCTATCTATCCAGGAAAGGAAGGTTTTGTTGGAAAGAAAAAAAAAAAAAAAAAGCTTGACGTGCCGAAAACGCATGGAAAAATTAATATTAAGTCCAATTAAATTAATGAACAGCAAGCGCATGATACGTCTGAACCCGTTTGCATGAGGCCTTAAAGACAGTAAGGCAATATGTTTGTGAACACCGGACCATGAGTTTGTTGGACCTCTCATTCCCAAACCTTGGGCATGAATACAGATTCCGCCCACCCCCCAAAACTCTGAATGGAGCCAGGCATGAATCATCGGTTGCAATGATGTCTGCGGTTGCAGGTTTCATCGCAACCAAGGAGCACTTAGTTGGAAGCTGTCATGTTCACAATCCGGGGAATTGGTCCAACTGTCCCATGGAGTCAGGAACTTCCCCCCCCCATGAGACAAAATTGGCCAAAGTTGCCCAGAAGGAACGTGAGCCACCTTCCTTGGGACACAAACTGTCGGAGTTTGTGAGAAGCTGATTTTGATGGGCACCTGTCTATTTTTCATTTCACTTTGTGTTGCTCTCACCTGGGAGTAGAAGACCCGGTAACTTTTGGATTTGGGGAAAAGTGCAAATGTGACAAAGCTGCCGGGGGGACTGAAATGAATAGGCAGGTGAGGAAGCAGGGAGCTTTTATACTCGATTAGCAAAATGGCGACCACACTGTTCGAATCCTGCAAACAAAGAAACAGCTTTATTAATAAAAGAACAAGTGTAGTGTTATCATTACAACATGACATCTAAGCACAAGAGAGACTCCAAGGTCAGTGGACTGGAGGCATTGCAATTTGTCAGCTACTAAAGTAGTACCTCGTGAGCTAGAATTGGAAAATACCTCTTTTAAGAGAATTCTATGTATGGCAATTTTTTATAAAATTACATTGGTGCAGCTTGGATCACATCGGTGCATATGTGCCATAGCATACGTGCCATATCGATAGGATGCTCATGGAAACTGGAAATCATAGTAGCTACCACTACTACATTGATCTTCACTATCTTCCAGGTCGAGTAGCTGCCCTGCTGCTTAGTAAACACTGGCACAGGGGAGCTATTCAGAGAATACCTTACATTTTCTTAATGGAAATTAATAGCTCTCTGATTGGATGAGGTCACACCACCTCATCCAATCAGAGAATATGCTACATTTATTGAGAAAATGCAGAGTTTCCTGAATAATACCCATGCCGAGAAGGCAACATCCTGTGTTCAGTAAGCAGCATGGCAGCCCCTCGGCATTGCACCTGGAAGCTGGAGGAGATCACCGTAAGTACAGGTGCCTTCTACAGTAGGTTTCCAAGTTCCACAGACATCCCTCAGCTATGGTACACACATACTTACATTGGTCCAAACTGGGCCAATGTATCTATGTTAAAATTGCCATATCTGGAATTCAGCTTTAGAACCCAACTCTGATGTGACTCTGGATCTAGATTATCCAAGACCATCGCCCAGCCCAAAAAAATCTCAAGGGAAAAAAACCCCAGGCCCCGCAGGGAACTAGGTTCTCAGTCCTGAAACGCTAGGCAGAAAAAAACTGGCTTGCCTATAGCAGAGAGAAGGTTTATACCAGCTAGGACTGCCCACAAGCGTTCTTTTTCTACCTAGTGTCCTACTCCTGTAGGTGGCGCTATAACTCTATGGTCAAGAATGAACGGAAGCTCCGTCAGTGAATGCAAAAATAAACTACCTTTGCAGTGGGGTCCCTGCAATGCAAGGGTTATATGCTTGTTAAGTCTATGAGATGAGGAATAAGATCTAATAAGCCTTACTGCTCCTACAGGTTCTGGCACTCTCCTCCACTCTGGCAGTCCCTAACAATCCTCATGTACAAAGAAGGATTATTGGCCCTGCACTGTAATTGAGAACAACATTCTGCAATGGCAGCCAGGAGCGATTATAGAAGAGGCTTCAGGAGACCGGTCACACAGATGAAGGGAGTCTGCAGGAGTGAGGGATAAGGTAGTTATTATTCCTTCTTCCTCAGCCCTTAGACTTAAAGAGGAACTTCAGCCTGATTTTTTTTTCCAAGTCAACAGCTACAAATACTGTAGCTGTTGACTTTTTCTTTTTTTTTTTAAATTCTTTATTTATACAAAAGAACTGTGCATTCATCAAATCAGTATACCACAAAATAGATACATTATTTTCCTTAATACAGAGACATTTCAAAACAACATATTATATTGCAGATCACGAAATGAGAAAATATTCTAATCTTACTACCATCCACGCTATTTTCTCAACTCTATAACTAAAGATAGAACTAATAATAATATACCAAAATATGGTCAGACGAACACTTCTGCTCTTTCCCCTTTTTTTTTGTTTAAAAGAAGCAAAACAAAAGGAACACAAAACGGACAAAAATGAACAACCAACCAAAGAAAAAAAGAAAAAACAAAAGCAGGACAACCTCATTCCCCAGAGCAGCTCTCCAGGAGTGACTACCCCTCGTCTGAATTTACAAATATGTTCCAATATCACCATGTTTTCTTATATTGTTCCCCTCTGTCCTGAGCAGTAAACAATAGATGTTTCATAGCATTGATACTCCTAAAAAAATCAAGTAATCTCCGTGCTCAGGATCAAGCACCAAGCAAGGCTGCTGCCTCCCCAAACCTCCACTAGGTGGCGCGATAATATGTACAAGAGACTATGAAGGGAAAGTGGCACTGCCCTATGACCAAAATAGGTGTCACGATCCACCTCTAAAAGTAATCCAAAAAAGTACTAACTGCAAAGTGCAATCAATATAAATGAATTGTGATAAGTTAATATATTCAAAGGTAGTTTCTGTTATAACCAAACTTACTTCTAGTTAATCCTTCTAAATATAAACTATAATTAAGTGCAATACGTATGATCTTCAATTTAAATCACTCTAGAAAGCAATCCAACAGTTCGTGCATAAAAAGTATAGAAAATCAGTATCGTATTGAAAAATATATTAAAAATGATATAAAAAAAATAAACAGTCCAAAATAGTTCTAGTGAACACTCCAGTATTTTTAGTATCCAATGTGTCTATCCTTTCACAGTGACTTGTGCAAGACATCGATATCCTGTAAACCAGTACCGGTGTTGTGGAATAAAATCGTGCCGGGTGATAGATTCTTATACCTACTTACCTTATCCATGTTTCGTGTAACAAACACAGCTGATTATTTATTAAATTAGTAGTACTGTAGCAGTAGATGCTACCCTGTCTCACTCTTTCCCCTACCCCACTTGGAGTACCCCTAATTTTCCCTTCGTTTTCTCCTACTTCTCTACCCGAGTTCACAAAAAAAATTTCTATTTTTCTTTTTTGGACTCTGTAATATGGCGTAATGACTATAGATTATTTCCTTCAAGCAGTCCATAATAAGTTTGTATACGCAACATTGTTATTATATTGCTGAACTTGTGGTTGTATCTGCATGTAATAGCTTGTTATGCTAAAACTTCAATAAAAACTGATTGAAATAAAAAAATCGTGCCGGGGGGGGGGGACGGGGGGGACGGGGGTATGCGGCTTTTCACGGGCAATTTGTCTGCGTTTTGTCGGGGAGATGGCTGGTGTTAGCAGTTCAATCATCATGGCACCATGGTTGATATGGTGTCAGGATGATTGAAGCGCATTATTTCTGTCATTACATTGTAATATAAAATGAAATTGTTCAACTCACCATAATGCAGAATCTGCCACCAGATGCAGGGTGTCACTTGCCACGTTGCCTTCCACCAGATGTGGATTGCCATCTGCAACCAGATGTGGATTGCCGCCTGCCACCAGGTGTGGATTGTCGCCAGGTGTGGATTGCCCCTTCCACCAGCTGTGGATTGCCACCTGCCACCAGATGTGGATTGCCGCCTGCCACCAGATGTGGATTGTCACCAGATGTGGATTGCCCCTTCCACCAGCTGTAGATTGCCACCTGCCACCAGGTGTGGATTGCCACCTGCCACCAGGTGTGGATTGCCTCTTCCACCAGATGTGGCTTGCCACCTGCCACCAGATGTGGATTGCCACTTGCTACCAGATGTGGATTGCCACCTGCCATCAGATTTGGTTTGTCACCTGCCATCAGATGAGGTGTTGCACCTCCAGCAGAGTAGCGGCCCGCTATGAGGGCAGAAGAGTGCTGATCCGGGCGGGCAGTGAGAGCGGATCTCATCTCTCTGCTCCCCTCGCCTCACCGCTGTGTAGCAGCCCTGCTGTGTAGGCGGAAGAGCGGTGATCCGGGCGGGCGGTGAGAGGTGAACATATCTCTCCTCTCGCCTATCACCGCATGTCACAGTGCAGCATTTGCGGCCCAGCTGCAAACAGGCTATAGCCCGGCAGTGGGCCGTGGCCCGGGGGTTGGGGAACCCTGCTGTAAACTACCAAATATGTGCAATCCGGTGAAAAGCCACAAGTGCTCCCCTTTGGTCAGACACTCACCAGATGGCGACACCCCTGAGGGGTAAATCGCATGTACACCAATCTGTATAGGATCCTGGTATTTGGTGGGCGAGCCTCCTCAGCATTAGTTTAAAACATCATGGATACCCGCATATGGATGGAATCTTAAAATGTATTTATTTATAAAGTCTCAACATAACAGGAACAAACGTTCGTAAAAAATGCACTATAATAATGCAGAAACATGTACCAGAGATGCTTGCTTTATTGTCCGGGACAGCGTGCGCTCCACTGACAGGATCTAGTAAACCAGAAGTGACGTAGTGCGTACCAATAGGCGGGACTATTGGTACGCACTACGTCACTTCCAGTTCACTAGATCCTGTCCGTGGAACGCACGCTGTCCCGGACACTAAAGCAAGCAACTGGTATATGTTTCTGCATTATTATAGTGCATTTTAACTAATGCTTGGTCCTGTTATATTGAGACTTTATAATTAAACACAATTTAAGATGGGTATAAGAAATAAATGTAGGTGTGGCGCTGTTCAAAACGTGAAGTGGTGTATTACTGCTGGATGTGTTATAGTGCTTGTGTTAATAAATGTGCACAAAGTGACATGGATGTTTGCTTAAGCTCTGAAATACATTTCAACAAGGTTCTAATCAAAAAACGGATCTGTGAAAAACTTTTTCCAAACTTCTTTTAAAATAATAAAGTTCATATAAAGAGTGATCCACACAAGTCGCTCTTCTGTGCCGATCTGTCCAGTCTATTTAGACTCCTGAAACTGCTACAGTGAATGAATATCCTTAATAGTGAGTCTCTCTTGATACAGACTAATCCCAAATCCAGTTAATAGTCCTTGTGAAAAATAAAAATAAAAATAATAAAAAATAAAGGTAAAAATAAAATTGGTGACTGTTGCTTTCCAGTGCGTGACTGAACTGTGTGGGTTAAGTGACTGGTGCTTCCGTGCTCTTAAGATGTGCACTTACCAGAAAGGTTCACCACCTGTGGGATACAACACCTCCAGGGTATTCGCCACTGTGCAGCGGGCCTCCAATCAGACCACTGTGGCTTCTCCTTCCTCCTATTTGTTGTCCGCCCCAGAGGTGCGATTAGCAAAGCGTATATCTTAGAGAGGGAACGAGGGAGAGGTTCTTTATCCTCGCAGTATGATTCAAATGTTGTCCGCTGGCGTCTGAAGCTCGCAGGGGGTAGTGACTTATCTGTAGCGCCTGCCAAAAACTGAATCCATATCGACCGCCTGATTGCGTCATCATAGAGACTGTGGGCCAAGTATCATTTATCAGAAAATGAGAGGCCTGAAAACATCTTCTCTCAAGAAGACTACGAAATAAACCGGGCTCTGTACCTGGAGGAAAGCCGGGGTTCCCCAGAATGGTAAGCAATGGTGATTGAATTGAAGAGAGATTAGAGGCAGGCAAACTTTGGAGCCTACTCTAAGTGTGGGGCCTATAGTGGGGTGCGTCTTAAGAGTAGCCGGTAAGGTTGCATGGCACCACAGCGCCCTATGCTGAGGGACAGGGCTGAATTGTTGCTTGATGGCTGTCCATAGTTTAATAGCTCCATGCCTGTGCCATTCAATCACTCTGCTAAGGTGGGCAGCTTTATAGTATTTAAATGCATCCGGGACAGCCACTGCCCCATAACGTTTAGGTAATGTTAAAAGGCGTCTACAGAGTCTAGGTCGTTTATGGGCCCGTATAAACTTAGTAAAAAGAGCTTGAGTTTGTCAAAAAAGGCCGCAGGGATGGAAATAGGTCATGTCTGTAAAAGATACACAAACTTCGGTAGAATACTCATTTTAATGATGTTACATCTTCCGAACCAAGAATGTAAACCTTGGTGCCAGCTAAAAGAGAACGGACTGAACTGATGCTTTAGGAGGCCGGTCATTCAGATGAAGGGAGCCTGCGGGAGTGAGGGATAAGGTAGTTATTATAACTTTTTCCTCAACCCTTAGACTTTAAAGCGGTTGTATACCCAGTGGAAAAAAAACCCCAAAAAATTGCAAGACAATAGCATAATGAGCTAGTATGCACTGCATACTAACTCATTATGAAATACTCACCTTGAAATGAAGATCCGACTGAGGGAGCGGACATCTTCCCTCGGATGTTGCTTCCGGGTACCCGGCTCCGGCCACTCACAGCGCGTCACGCCAGCACATGCGCGAGGGAGCCCGTCTTTCCGGCAAGGTCCTTTGCCGGGACATCACGCCGGGACATACACGGCGCATGCACCAGGACATACAGGACGCATGCGCCATGATGTCGCGGCTGCTTGGAGGGGGAATATCTCCTAAACCTGTACACGAGATATTCATTTTACCAACAGGTAAGCCTTATTATAGGCTTACCTGTAGGTAAAAATCCCTCTAAAGGGTAGACAACCGTTTTAAAGAGGAACTTCGGAATATGGATATATGGAAAGAACCCGCACTCTGGAATCCGTTCAAATTCTTAATTTGATAATCACCAAGTATAAAGTACTGCTAACACGTTTCGGCGAAGAGCCTTGTTCACAGCAAAAGAGGAACTTCAGCTTGATTTTTTTAAAGTCAACAGCTACAAAATACTGTAGCTGTTGACTTTTAAAGATCAAGTACTTACCAGTGTCTGGAGTCTATCACTGTCTTCCCGCAGCGGATTCTTCTTACTGCTGCGGGTCACTGCAGCCAACATCTTGGATATGGGAGTAGTGGCTTCCTGAGGAACCATACCCAGATTTCCACTGCACATGTGTGAGCTTGCGCAGGGCTTTGTGCATCATCCTCCAACCTGCGGGAGGGAAGGAGGCAGGGCAAGGAAGGCCATTCTCCTCTAGGTGACATCCTCACCCATTGCAAGGGTGTTTTTTTCCCCCCAGAGCTGGGATTTAAGCTGCAGCATAAATAAATTCCCTTGACACGTTTTCATCCAATATAGTTTGCTTGATGGCTGCCAGAACAGATAAAATTGAAATGCTTTCAAAGCCCTTTATAAAGATCTGCAGAGCAGTACATAGCTGCCATATAAAAGAATAAAAGAAAACAGAAGAGCTCCCACTTTACAAACACTCCTACAACCTCTGTCGAAGAAACTTGGAGACATATCTGTCATGTAAGCAGCAAAAAACTGAATGATTAATGGAGATAGCAGAGCTGTACAATTGGACGTCCTTTATCTAGATTTCCTTTCCCGCTTCTCTTGCTGTATATTTTTATCTAACACGGAGTTCACATCTACAGCAATCACTTCTCCCAGCCTGTAATTGGCTCCAGCAAGAAGTAGTGACAAAAGGCGGAAGGTCAGTGCTCAGCGCAGAAGAAAAGAAAAAATAACGATGAGATTATATTGAGGCGTACACAACACAAAAGATAAAACGTGAGCAATGCTATTGTTATGTCTCTTCTTTTCGGTAAATAACCATTTCCTATGACGGATAGGAAAGCCAGCACTAAATCAAGCAGTACACAAACCCTGAATAGAAGGATAGATAGAACAAGGACACTACTACTCAAATAATGAAAAGAGAGGGATTTGATAACTCTTGTACCATCGTTTTCTACATGTGTTCACTTGGGAACACAGAAGACCTCTGGAATGCTGTTGGTGCCCTTAGCAGGATGGATGTCAAGCTAGAGGACTCTCCATCCCATGAGTTATACCCCTTCTGGATACACAGTAGACCCCGGGAGTGCTATTGGTGCCTTTGGGAGGATGGAACGCAAAGTTAGAGGACCTCCTACTATCCAAAGAGTTATTACTCCTTCTGGGTACACAAAAAAAACAAAGTGCTATTGGAGCACTTAACAGGAAGGATACCAAGTTAGAAGACCTCCATTTCAACCACCCCCATGCCACCCCATGAGCTATACACCTTCTGGGTACATCTAATATCCATGGAATATTTTTGGTGCCCTTAGCAAGATAAACGCCAAGTTAGAAGACCCCCCCACCACTCAACCCCATGAGTTATAACCCCTTCTGGGTACACAGAAGACCCCTGGAGTGCTATTGGCAGGACAGAACTCAAAATTAGAAGACCCCCAGCCCCCTACCATCCCGAGAGTTATAACCCCTTGACTTGCTATTGGTACCCTTAACAGGATGGACACCAAGTTAGAGAACCCTCCATCCCAACCACCACCATGCCACCCCATGAGTTATGCCCCCTTATGGGTATACCTAAAATCCATGGAATGCTTTTGGTTCCCTTAGCAAAATAGATGCCATATTCAAAGACCCCAACCCCCCACAAGTTATAACCCCTTCTGGCTAAACAAAACACCCCTGGAGTGCTATACGTGCCCTTAGCAGGATGGATGCCAAGTTAGAGGGCCCCCAAGCCAACCACCACCCCCACTCAGAGAGTTACAACTCCTTCTAAAGCCGGCCACACTGTTCAGATGAACCAGCCAAATTTTTCTTAGTGGATGGTCTTTTTGACCCCCTCACGCTTTACATCCTTCAATTGAATAATTGAAGGAGCAGGGTGGAAAATTCTGGCTATTCAGAAAACCCCTGGAGTGCTATTGGTGCCCTTAGCAGGATGGATGCCAAGTTAGAGGAACCACAAACTCCCACCCCATGAGTTATAACCCCTTATGGGTAAACAGAAAACCCCTGGAGTGCTAATGGTGCCCTTAGCAGGATGGATGCCAAGTTAGAGGACTCCCAACTCCCCACCATTTTACCCCATGATTTATAACCACTTCTGGGTACAAAGAAAACCATGGACTGCTATTGGTGCCCTTAGCAGGATGGACAACAAGTTAGAGGACCCTCAACCCCTTGCCACCCCACCCCATTAGTTATAACCCCTTCTACCTACACATAAAACCCCTGGAGAGCATTTGGTTGCCTTAGCAGGATAGACGCCAAGTTAGAGGACTCCTGACCAAACCACCACCCTGAGAGTTCTAGCCCATTCTAAAGCCAGCCATACACTGCTGGAATCTGGGCCGGCTCCAGATGAACCAACCAAAATTTGCTTAGAGGATAGTGGTGTTGACTCCCTCCCGCTTAACATCCCTCATGTGATAAGCTGAAGATGCAGGGTGGAAGATTAAGTATACAAAAGAAAGAAAATCTGCGCAATGAGAAAAATCACAGGCGACTCATAACAAATAGCAGCTAAGCACAAAGTCCAACACATAACTATAGCCAAAGAATAAAATAGAAAGGTGCAGTGCTAGTAAGACTCCAGCATAATCACATCATAAGTCCATCAAAATGTACAGTTCATTAAGAAGGAAAAAAAGATCCCACATGCCGTGACAAAGATGTTAGGAAATTGTTCACCACTGTGAACACACCGCTCTTACCCCGAGTATTGTGACCCCCTAAGTAACAGTGGTCAATCTCGCTTTGTTTACAAGCAAACAGCTCCTCTGGGCTCCTCTCCCCTCAGTGTCACTCAATCCGGCTCCTCGTCGGCACGAAAACACCTCGCGTCACTGGATCCACGCTAAGCCGCTCATCATAAGCATCATTTAAAGTAAAACATGCCAAACATAGCGTAATCCCATAAAGATATTTATTATAAAAAATTTTCCAATCCACTCACATGTATGCAGTGCAAAAACGGCTCAGAACAATGAATGCCCAAATCCAAGATGTCCAAAATCGGCCGCACATGCGCAGTAACGTGGTGAGGTGTGTACGTGGCTCCATCCAACGCGTTTCGTCATAAATGACTCCATCAGGGGCCCAGTCACTACGTTACTGCACATGCGCGGCCAATTTCAGCCATCTTGGAGTTGGGCATTCTGCGTTCTGAGCCGTTTTTACACTGCATACATGTGAGTGGATTGGAAACTTTTTTATAATAAATATCTTTATGGGATTACGCTATGTTTGGCATATTTCACTTTACATGATGCTTATGATGAGTGGCTTAGCGTGGATCCAGTGACGCGAGGTGTTTTCGTGCCAACGAGGAGCCGGCGTGAGTGACACTGAGGGGAGAGTGTAAACAAAGCGAGATTGACCACTCTTACTTAGGGGGTCACAATACTCGGGGTAAGAGCGGTGTGTTCACAGTGGTGACTCCTCACAATTTCCTAACATCTTTGTCACGGCATGTGGGATCTTTTTTTCCTTCTTAAGGAACTGTACATTTTGATGGACTTATGAGGTGATTATGCTGGAGTCTTACTAGCGCTGCACCTTTCTATTTTATTACAGGGTGGAAGATTGTGGGCCAAAAAGCAGCTGCATCCATTGAGATGCAGATAGTGATAAAGTGTTCATCCATCTGTGCTACACAAGAGGATGGATGAATCTGTTAGATTTGGGGTTTTTTTCAGGCCACAGACCAAATATATAAAAAAAACAAATATCTAATAGTGTATGGAAATCTTTATGAAGATTAAAGCCCAGATGCAGTTTTAGGGATGGCAGAGATGGAACCAAACCATGAAAATATGGCAGGAAGATGTCACCATATAAACCAGGAAGATGTGACCCCCAATTAAAGTATATGTAAACCCTAACAATGGATTTTTTTTTTTTTTTGCTCCCTTTCTGTCTATTAAATATGTTTTGTCTTATTTATTACAAAAGACAACTGGGCTGGGCTGACACCACTAAGTCCACAAAAATGCTTGTGTTGTCAGCTTACCCCTAAGGAGCGGTAAGGGGAGCTCTGATGGGAACCGTGACATAAAGGAGGACCCCTAAGGTGGACGCTAATGTAAGGAGAACTCTGAAGGGGACCCTGATGTTAGGGAGTTCTCCTAAGGTGGTTTCTAATGTAAAGGAGGACCTGACTGGGACCCTGATGTAAGGGGGCTCCGGAGTGGGGGACCCTGAAGTAAAGAAGCTCCGACGGGGGGGACCCTGGTATAAGTGGTGCTCCAACAGAGACCCTGGTGTAAGGGAGTCTCTGGAGGGGACCTCCATATAAGGGGGCTTTGGCAGGGACCCTGATGTAAGGAAGCTCTGATGGGAAACCTTATATAAGAGGGGACTCTGGGGTAATTGAGGACTTTACGTTGGTTTATTGAAGTTCTCATTTGTTCTGAATATCACGCGAATTACCAAATAGTTCAAATAAAACGTAGTTTTAAAAGTGTTACTAAACCCACAACAGTAAAATCAGTCTGTATATGCAGACTAGCATGCTTGTTATACTCAGTGTGGAATTTAAGGGGTTAATCCTCTGCATTGCGTAAAAAGGCTCTTTGCCACTGTATGGACAGATTCTTGCCCTCCTGCACTGTCTATCTTGGCAAGGCCATATAATACAGTGAGGGTAGCTGTCCTGCACATGCTCAGTTTAGTCTCTACTGCTGGAGAGAACATTTCCTGTTTCAGTTGAACTGTTTAGGTCACGATATTGACATCACACATGTGGGCGTGCATACAGGCTGTAGTGGAAATCTCCTCCTACCTAAACGCTGAGCACTGGACAAACTGTGCCGTTTATCATTTGACTGTGGTATACAGATCATGCCAAAAGGTATATAGTGGCAGTATTTTAATGTAAACAGATTTATAAGCTGTGGGCACTGTGGGGGGGGGGGGGGGGGGCGGG
>BLSH010284851.1:1109042-1126496 GCA_018402905.1 Glandirana rugosa
AAACTGTGAAGGTGCACTAAAGGATATCGTTGTGGAGAATGTTAACTTAGTGGTTGTTCTTCTACTGAAGAGGAAAATCCTCGGAATTCTTCTTGTTGGTGATTCAATTGTAAGAGGTGTTGCTATAGGAAATCACGTGGAAGTGTCAAAGGAAGTTAGGTGTTTGCCTGGTGCTACTGTTAGGAGAGATAAGGGGCGGATTGTAAGAATTGTCAAAAAAGCTAGTGAAGAGTGCAATGTTGATGTTGTTGTGCACCTTGGCACAAATGATTTGTCCCAGAATGATGTGCATTCTGTGCAGAAGGATTTTCAGAATTTGGGCCAGGATCTTCAACAGTTAGGGTGTACTGTTACATTTTCAGAGGTCTTACCTGTGCATAATGGACAACACAAGAAAGTGCTTTGTATAGCAGAGTTCAATGTTTGGTTAAAGAATTGGTGCAAAGCTGAAGGTTTTGGTTATGTTAGTCATGATGCTACCCGGTGGTCGGACATTCAACTTTACAAGAGAGATGGCCTGCATCCCTCACACAAGGGCACTGAGCTTCTTGGTATGGAATTTAGCAACTTTTTGGACATGCATTTAAACTGAGAAACGGGGACAGAGATATAGTTGTTGAGGAGAGTTTCTGTCCCCAGCAGGTTGAAACAAATGTGAGGATTCATGTTGGTAATGTCTGGGCTGATGAGGTGGTCACTTCAGTTGAAGTTTCTGTTAATAGAAAGAAAGCAGTTGAAAGTTGTGTTTGTCATGTCATGTGCACTAATGCCCATAGTTTAGGCAACAAGCTTTGTGAACTGACAGCTCTTATGTCTAGGGATAACTTGGACCTTGTTGCAATTACAGAGACATGGTTCAAGGATTCAAATGACTGGGAAATAACTATACCAGGGTACACACTATACAGGAATGACAGAGTAGGGAAGAGGGGAGGTGGAGTTGCCATATATACAGAGGTAGCTGAGGAACTGGCTCGGTTAAAGCTTAATAAAGCAATGGGCCCTGATGGTATTCATCCCAGAGTTCTAAGAGAACTTCGCAATATAGTTGTTGGACCATTAACAAATCTTTTAAATAAATCTCTTCTAACAGGAGAAGTTCCCCATGACTGGCGGATAGCTAATATTGTGCCTATCCACAAGAAGGGCAGCAAGGTGGAAGCTGGCAATTACAGGCCAGTGAGTTTAACATCAATTGTAGTCAAGGTAATGGAATCGCTTCTCAAAAGAAGGATCATTGATCACCTAAAAATACACAGCTTGCTGGACCCAAAGCAACATGGCTTTACTGAGGGCAGATCGTGCCAGACAAATCTGATTGAATTCTTTGACTATATTACCAGTGTTTTGGACCAGGGTGGTGCTGTGGACATAGCGTATCTTGATTTCAGTCACTAGTGGTGTACCACAAGGCTCTGTATTGGGTCCTGTTCTATTCAACCTTTATGTAAGTGATATAACTAAAGGTTTGCTGGGCAATGTATGTCTCTTTGCTGATGATACAAAGGTGTGTAGTAGGGTTGATATCCCTGGAGGTGTCTGTAATATGGAACATGATTTGGCATTGCTGGAAGATTGGTCAAAGCAGTGGAGACTGCAGTTCAATATTTCTAAATGTAAAATAACGCATCTAGGGAAAAAGAATCCCCTTAGAGAGTACAGCATTGGGGGCACAGTGTTAGCCAGCACTACAGAAGAAAAAGATTTGGGGGTGCTTATTTCAGATGATTGCAAAATGAGCAAACAGTGTAACCAGGCAGTGGGAAAAGCAAATAGAATTCTGGGATGTATCAGTAGAGGGATCACCAGCAGGAGGAAGGAGGTTCTGATTCCTCTATATAGATCTTTAGTGAGACCTCACTTAGAATACTGTGTCCAGTTCTGGAGACCTCACTTACAAAAAGATATTGATAAAATAGAACGAGTTCAGAGACGGGTAACAAAGATGGTGAAAGGTCTGGGGGATAAAACATATCAAGAGCGACTTCAGGAACTTAATATGTACAGTCTGGAGGAAAGAAGGGAGAGGGGAGACATGATTGAAACCTTTAAATACATCAAGGGGGTGAATAAGGTTCAGGAGGGCAGTCTTTTCAATATGAAACCAAAATCAAGAACACGGGGACCTCAAACTAACTGGGGGGAAGTTCAAAACTAATCTTAGAAAGTATTATTTTACTGAAAGGGTGGTTGATGATTGGAATAAACTACCAACAGAGGTTGTGAGACAGTCAACAGTAAATGGCTTTAAACATGCTTGGGATAAACATAAATCCATAGTCAAACAACAAGGTTAATGTAAAAAAAAATATAAAAAAATAAATAAAAAGGGGCAGGCTCGATGGACTACTCAGTCTTTTTCTGCCGTCACTTTTCTATGTTTCTATGATAGAGACACCGTCAACTTCTGCAGGTTGAGCAAGCAGCCGAAGTCCTGCAGCGAGGTCATTGTGAGGAGTAGGTCATCCAGGTAGGCTACTACCGCAATGCCTCTCTGTCGCAGTAACACCATACCAGAGCTACCAGTTTTGTGAAGAAAAACTCGAGGTCTGAGACTAGACCGAAAGGGAGTGCCACGATTTGAAAATGGAGGTCTCCCACTGTAAAGCGAAAGAAACGCTGAAGTCGTGGACAAATGGGTACATGGGGGTACACATCCCTGATGTCTAGAGACGCTACAACCGAGTGGATAGATTCCATCCGGAAAATTCAGCGCCCTAACATACCGGTTCAGGGCCTTCAGGTCCAGTACTGGCCAGACCCCCCCCCCCTTTTTTGGGAACCACGAACAGATGTGAGTAAAAAAAACCTCAAAACCTCTCGCTGGAGGCACTGGCAAGATCACCCCTTGGTTCGAGTGCTTGTACAGCCCCAAAGAGGGCCGCCCGGCGTGCCTGCGGGAGCCCTAAGTCAAAGGAAAGAACCTGACTGGTGGCAGAGTGTTGAACTCAGAAACATCCCCCACCTGAAGCCCGGGCGGAGACAACCCATCAGGCTGAGGAGCTTTGTCCTCCGCCTTGTTGGTTTTGCGCTGCCACTGCCGGCACCCGGCCCCTGCAGCGACCTTACCGGAGCGGGTCCCTTTACCCGCTACGCCCGGGGTGCAAAAAAACCTCAAAGCGACCATAGGCGGGACATCAAGGCGACTCCCATTTCTCTTTTTTTTTTTTAAAAAACTTTCCTCAAGGGATAGTGAGCAGCGAACAGTTTGGACCCAAGTCCCTTGGAGTGTGGGAGGAAACCGGAGCACCGGGAGGAAACCCACGCATGCACAGGGAGGACATGCAAACCTCAGGCAGGTCATGATTAGGATCTGAGCCAGCAAGCATTACGCTGCAAGGCACAAGTTCCACTGCGTTAAAAGGAATGCTGCGGACGCTGCCAATTACAACAAACAAGGCGATTAGGAAAAAGATCATATGGGTAAGCCTTGGGCGCCCTAGGGGGCCTGGAGGACCACACCACATGCGCAGAAATCAGCGATTCGCCATCCTGGCTCAATCGCATCGCAGTGCGATACCAATTATAATCGCAGCTGCCGTCCCCTGATCCTCTTCTCCGTCCGAGGGACCTTCCGGATCAAAAAAAAAAAAACCTCCCTTGAAAAGCAAGGAGGAGGGGGACGCTTCTAGGGGGGCCTGTTGGTGACATCTGCCCTGGGGAAAATCACTAAAAACCGCCACAGCTGGTCCAGAAAAGCCCCTTGCGCAGATTGCGCTCCTAGCATGTTCAGCTCCCTTAGGAACACATAGATGCATAGAAAGGGTTAAAGGCACCCCCACACAGCCGCACACCACCACCCCACAGTGCACCTTTGTCTGGGTGGTTTTCACTCTCCTAGAAAGGTGGCGCTGCGCGAGCGATCGGTGCTTTGCTGCGATTGCCCCGCGCAGCGTCATATCCGGTCGTTTCACTGCAGGAGGCGGAAGCCATGAGATCCTTAATGTCCGTGCCCCGCCGGTGTTGTCAGAGGCCGGCGGGACGGAACGAGGATATAAGCGGCATGAACGGCCGCCTTCAATCTGGTGGAGGAATCGTGGGTGAGGGTCAGGCTTGAGCTTTTGTCACCCCCTCCAGTACACACTGCGAGGAACCAGCCAGAACACACTTGGTGAGTCTATATGGCTGTTGGTAGTTTACATTCATTACTTAGGCATTCCATGGGCAATGATGTATTGGACATCTCTCTCATGGATGCCTGTTTGTTTGATTTGCTCTGATTACTGCTGCCATATACGAATAGTGTCCTCTCTGTCTACTTTTACAGCAGAGTGAATGGAGATGATTTGATCGACATTTGGAGTAGGTTTTGGCCCAACCACATTACGCTTATATTTTCTTCTTTCCTCTTCGTTTGGAGTAAGTAGACTTTTGAGATATATATACACTTATATTAAACTTAGTTCATTAGTTGAAATATTTATTTACCGTGTATCCTATTTTAATAGGATGCAGGTTAAAATTGTCCTGTGATTCTATGGTTCCTTTATTTGGCTGGCAACTGGTCCTACATTTGGTTTCATCCTTACTGATACTCCGTTGCTGGAGTTTTTGCTAAAAAAAAAATGGTAAGATATATTTTTTTATAATCTTGATATATATATATATATATATATATATATATATATGTGTGTGTTTTTGCATACACTCAAGGATAGATACTAAAGCAGGCCTCGACAAACCCCAGGCGCCAGGTCGCCATGGCGACCAGAAATCGCGTCCTGGCGAGTGACTGCCGTTTCTTCTCTCCCCATGGTAAAACAGCTGTCAGATTCAGCGAGAGCGGGATATTTGTTTCCACTTAGACTGAAGAAAAGTAACAAACAGGCTGCCTGGAATAGTTGTTGAGAGTTAGAAGAATAAACACAACAATGTATCTTATGGTTCTTTCAAAGCAATGATCTCCGGGCTATCAGGAAAGTTTAACCATTTAAAGACTAAACCCTCTCTCACATTAGTGGCTTACAATTAAATATTCAGTGTTTTCTGCTAGAAAATGACTTGGAACCCCCAAACATTATATATTATTTTTTAGCAGAGACCCTAGAGAATAAAATGGCGGTTGCTGCAATATTTTATGTCACATGGTATTTGCGCAGCGGTCTTTCAAGCGCAATTTTTTGGGAAAAAAAATACACTTTTAATGAATAAAAAAAAAACTAAACAGTAACGTTAGCCCATTATTTTTTGTATAATATGAAAAATAATGTTACACCGCGAGAAACATGACCTTTATTCTAAGCAACAAAATTGTGATAAAGCCGTGTGTGCCATCAACAAATACCACTCTATGTGCAGCTGGGCTCCAGTATTTCATGGTGACCGGAAACCCACCAGAGCAATGAAAAGTCACTGTGGGGGACAGACATGTAGGCAGGAAGTGGCTGCAAAGAGGCAGCAGAAGATCAACAGCGCTGGAATACTTTTCACCTTTTTTTTTTTTTTTTTGTATTTTATTTACAATGTCACTAAGGCTTTGTTTAGATGTGCAAGTTGGGTGGTAATAATGTGCAGTAGAGACATGTTTTTGCCACCCTTAAGCTCCATTAGGCAGGAGATGAGGGCGTTTTACATGCCGCAGTCACAATGCATTCAGCATAATAAGGAGTTTCCCCCATAACAGATTTTTTAGTGTCACTCTTTCTAGCCAGCCTATAACCCTGATGTAACGGTGGAGGTATTGACTGGCTGCTCTGCTGTGAGTAAGTTAGGGTTAGGGGCGCAAATTACTTGTCTTACCCCTGGCGCTGACAACCCCTTACTACGCTATAAAAAACTGGCTCCTAACTTTTTTAGCCGGCTCCTAGATTCAAGGCAAATTTGTCAAGCCCTGTACTAAAGGAATACATTGGAGCTATTAGCCATCATTATCCTATTATACGTCAATTGTATATCTAGATCACAATCCTATCATCGATGGGAATTAATTAACTAATTTTTGTTAATGAATTCATTTCCTTGATTGTTGTATACATATGTATTGTATGTTTCTAAATGTTATGTTTTTTCTATCATAGTCAGCCCCATACAGTCTCCTGAGGAAGCCCTTACAGGTGAAACATGTTGAGCGGGGTATAGCTGACTCCATATAGGATCTGTTCATTGTTCTTTTTTATCACATTTTTTGTGCGATTCTGTATATGTATTGTATATGGATTTTATCTTTGCTAAAATGTAATCAATAAAATGGTTCTAGATGCTTTTATTTATATATGTGTTAGTTTGAATAATTACCACTCAAAGTTATTGGGCACCTTTAAAGTCCATGGAATCCAGATTTGGATTCCATCTGACTACTGTTTTTTGCAAATTTTCACAGTGGGAAGTGGTGCCTATTTGGCTCCTTCCTTGCTCAGCATTTTCTATTTCAGGCGTCTGATAATGATCGCAAAAACAGACATTTTTGACAGCATCGGCACCAAGTCCAGTGCTACGTCACAGAGGTAATGAAGCCCCTGTACCAGGTGGTCTGCTCGCTGCACCGATGCAGGCGAATTCACGCAGCCCTGAGCGTCACTCCACTCCATCGCACACTCCGTGAGCGACTGTGCCACCATGACGCCAAGGCCGGCCTCATGGCTGCCCCTGCCACCAGGAAAAGTGCCTTGGACACTGCCTCCGTCCGCCTATCGGCCGGGTCCCTAAAAGAGGGGGACACCTCCAAGGGAATAGTTGTCGCCTTATGCAGGCGGGCCACCGGCGGATCCACCGTGGGGGAGGCCCATTTCTGTAACAGGCTATCCTCAAAAGGGTAGCGCACAGAAAAACGTTTTGGCAGGGTAAAAGAATTTAGCAGACGCTGCCATTCCTTATAGATAAACTGGTCAAAATACTGGGAATAGGGGAATACCTTGGGAACACGGGAGGGCTTCTTGGACCCAAACGTGTAGGCAGACGCCTGCGACTCCCCAGCCTGGTCCAGCCGTAGAGAATTACGGACGGCCGTGACCAGGGTGCCCACCAGCGCCTTTTCGCACGCCACCGAGGCCCCCTAGTCCTCTTCACTATCCGAAGGCTCCAGCTCCCCGTCTGCTCCACGGGGGTCCCTGTGACTCCAGAGCCCCCTTCCGGCTCTGAGTCCTCCTCCGAAGATAGAGGAGCAGGTGGACGCTTCTTGGGGCCCCCCCTAACCGTCTCGGTTCCCCCGGGCGAAAAACTCTTCCAAAATTGAAGTCAATTGGTTCAGGGGAACCAGAGGTCCCAGCGCGGCCTGTGCCTCTGCGGACCCCTCCGGAGAAGCAACTGCCGCTTCAGCCGCCATTGCGCCACAGCCGGGACACTTATGAGGCCTACCAGCCATACGCCCCCACAATGCCCTGCAGATGATCGGGACTACCCAGTAGGGCCCAACACCACCGCGCCCGCACCCCAGGGAGAGAACCAGCGATACTTGCTGAATACTGCCCTCCTGCAGATGCTTGAGAAGAGGTTGCCCCGCCTGCCGATGCCGCTGCCGTCCCAAGCGCCGATCAAGAAAAGGGAGAAGTGGCACCAACACACCAAGCGGCCAAACACGCTCTCAAAATGGCCACGGCTGCGACAAAATGGCGGTCAGCTGCAACCCCAAGAAAATGGCGGCGATCGCCTCGTGGCACGAGGCGAACGAGCGGGCGGACAAGCGAACCATTGGTCGGGCAGGGAACACCCGGGTCACCTGTACCCCCACCGAAAAGGGCACCGCTAGCCGACCCCCCCCCCCCCCTCCGCCACCTGGAGCAGACCTTCCTCCCCCAGGTGGGGAGGGATGCTGCGACCCCTGGAGCGAGCAGCAGCCCGGTCACTGGGTACGCAAGTGGAACGTTTAACCCACCGGCCACCCGCACGGAACGGGGACGATGCGGTGGACCCCGCTATAGCGAAGGGTGGCTGGCATCTGTTGGCCATGCTGGGTAGATGTCAGGACAAGGGATATCCGAATGTTCCCCAGCCGGCTACTTGATTGCAGTCTTCATCAGAAGGTTTGTGCAAAATGAAAACAGAAAAAAATAGGGGAACCGCAGATCCCAGCAGGGAACCAGGTCTAAATCCTTGCACTAGGCAGAAAAAAACTGATATGCTATGCAGGGCTGAGGGGTTATATGCTGAGTGGGGACGGCCCCCTGGGAGGGGCCAGCTTTGCTTTTCTGAACTTCGTTCTGTCTAGTCTACTTCTGGTAAAAGGTGCATAACCCATGTGTCATGAATAAGAGGCTGCGTCTGTCAATGAACGCAAGAGAAAGTATGCGAGCTGGTCAAGAAGCGATTAAAGAGGAATTATAGTTTTTGTTTTTCTTTGTTAGATGTAGGTCAGCTTAATGTAAAAGACCTTATGTAATACATGTTTGAAATCCTTTTTTGTACATACATCTCATAATTTTACTGTATATATAAACAAAAGAAAAAAGGATTAACCTGATTTACATTGAACCCTATGGGATAATTTGCCTCGGTTCACAACCAATTCAGTTCGCGACCAGAGTCGTTTCACGAATGAAGTTTGTAAACCGAGGTATCATTGTACGTGCCTCCGTTATCTGCAGCCTGCTCTGTGTCTCCTGTGTCCTCTCTCCCCGTCCCCGAATCTTTGCTTGTGTCAGCGTCCGCCCCCCTACAGCTGCTCTCAAACTTAACATTAAAGTTCTCCCTTTCCCTCTGTATTAGAACAATAAGTTCCCCTGTGTCTGTTCTATCATAAATATTCTTATCTGTACTGATAACAGTGTGTCTTCCTATGATCATGTGACTCCTCAGCTCTGTCTCTCCTCCCCGGCTGACGTCAGCTGCAGTGCTCAGCCCTGCCCACTGGAACTCTCAGCTGGCAGAGGAGAGGAGAGAGAAGGCAACGCAAGAAGACGGTGTGTTATCAGTACAGATAAGCATATTTATAATAGAACACAGACAAAGAGGAACTTATTGTTCTAATACAGAGGGGATGGGAGCATTTTATACAAGTGGCTTTGCAACCACTTTAAGCATTTGACGCCGCGTTGCCCGTTCAGTTCAACGTGGCTCAATACCATTAATACTATGCACCAATGAGCCTGTAAAGGCATGTACCTTCCTCGGGTGAAATGTGCCGACTGCTGGAACACATGTAGGTCTCATCCCCACCGGACAGGAAATTCCCCAGGAATGATTCGTGTTCCTGGAAATAAATCACCAATCAGTTACATGGGAGTCATCTCTAGCTGGCACCACATACAGATCCGTCCTCCTATTAAATCATCTCACCTTCACCGAACTCAGTGCTTTTTCAGAAAGTTTTACTTCATTCTCCTCAACCTGGAAAGAAAACCGATAATGATTTGCGACACGGTATAAAAACAGACAACCATCATAAAGCTCATCATACACATTATCATCTGTCTGTACAATGTGCTTTAAACCCACCAACATAGAGGGAGGGCCTGCCTGATTGGGTAAAAACTAAATGGACTGTTCAGAAGGCCCCCTGATAGGTCACAATTTTCAAAAATCTAAATAGATTGGAACATGTATGATGAGTTTATTTGAATATTGGAGGCATGCTTGTAGCTGTTGTCTATAGCACAGTAAATGCATTTCTATCTGTGGTTTTTGACTGACAGTGAGTTGGACAGGCTTGCGTGTGACATAGAGAAATCCAATGTCTGGGAACCACCAAGGGTCCCTTCAAATAGGCAAAGAGCCTTAAGTCTATGTGACATGTCAGACCAAAGTCAATGAGGTGTGCTGGAAACATACTTTTCTTCTGTTTGCTGTGACGTTATCCACCTGCTGTTTCAGCACCCCACTTTCTGGTTTGGTGTGCAATGGAGATATATACTGGACTTGGAAGTTGGTTGCATGATACAGGGAGGAACCTCAACATCATTCAACTTTATCTGGGAGGGTCAATATCATTAGATCAACTATACAGTTTGGTGAAGATGCCCCATTATCACTGAGTGACACCAACCAAGGTTCTCAGAACACCAATGGATAGTGCTGGACCCTGAAGCTAAAGATATAGGACTATTTTATGTTGCAATTGGTGGCACTATTGTCTTGGTGTATCCATAGGGCATCTGGTTGGTGGGTAGGCAGCTTTCCCACATCAATGGAGATTTAAGATCCACACAGAGATACTTTAGTCTGAAACGCATTTAGGGGACTAGACATCATCCCCTTCATCAGGGCTTAAAGGGATTGTAAAGGCAGAAGGTTTTTTAATCTTAAAGGGGCTGTAAACCCTCAAGGTTTTTTAACTTTAATGCATTCTATGCATTAAGGTGAAAAATCTCCTGTAGTGCAGTAGCTCCCCCAGAGTCCTCCTTCTACTTACCTAGGCCTGATCGTTCCAGTGACAGGGACTTGAACACCCGCTCCAACCAGTGTCTCGGGTCCTGATTGGATAGATTGATAGCAGCAGGAGCCATTGGCTCTCGCTGCTGTCAATCAAATCCAATGACGCGGGAGCCGAGTCCTGCTGTGTCTCTGGACGCAGCAGCAGGACACGGTAGCGCACCCGCGTGGGTGCACAGAGGGAGAGCGGCTCTCCAACAGTGCACTAGAGAAGAGGGGGAGCCAGTAGTGCCGCTGAGGGGGTCCCCAGAAGAGGAGGATCGGGGCCACTCTGTGGAAAACCAACTGCACAGTGGAGGTAAGTATGACGTTTGTTTTTTTTTGTTTTTTTAAAAACAAACCTTTACATATCCTTTAGTGCATTTTATGTATTAAGATAAAAAAAAACTTCTATGTGCAGCAGTCCCCCTTACACTTACCTGAGCTCATCTTTATCCAGAGATGTTGCAGGAGTGTCTCAGCTGCCCGGGAGTCCCCTCCTCTTTGGCTAAGACAGCAGCGTGGCACTACTAGCTTCCGCTGCTGTCAAAATCAGTCAGCCAATCAGGACAGAGAGGGGGCGGGTCGTGGCTCTGTGTCTGAGTCAACACAGGGAGCTGTGCCTCGGCTCGAGTGCCCCCATAGCAAGCTGCTTACTGTGGGGGCACTGAACAGGAGGGAGGGGCCAGGACCATCGAAGAGGGACCCGAGAAGAGGAGGATCGGTGCTGCTCTGTGCAAAACCAACTGCACAGAGGAGGTAAGTATAACACGTATATTTAAAAAAAAACTTTAATATAGTGTGAAGTGCACAGTCTAGTATTTGAGACAAGTAGAGTTTACCCAAACTTTTCAATATGTCATTTTTGTCCTAAATCTCAGACTGTGAACTCACATTCTGCTAAACCCCGATGGGGTGATGTCAGGCCTGTGAAATGCACTGGTTATTGTACCCAATTAGTATTTGAAATAAACGTAATTTTATACACACAAGTTGTCGTTCGTTGCACCTTCTGAAATTGACAGGACTGATCTGTGTACCACATACGGACCTACTGTAGCCAGTCAGTGGGAGCCAGAATTATTGTTGGTTGGTAGGGGATCACATAGTTATTTTATTAAATTTCTAACATTTGTATCATGTGTTTTTTTCTGGATTTTTGGTTGATATTCTGCCGCTATCATTTAAAATACACCTATGATAAAAATTATAGACCATTCATTTCTTTGTAAGAGGGCAAACTTACAAAATTTGAGGGAGATCAAATAATTATTTTCACAAAATGTAGCTCCGCATCGCTTATAAAGCAAAGAAATATTCCCATTCACACCAGGTGCAGTGAGACTGCTTTGGGCGGCTATTCTAGCGCCAGCCCACCGCAAGACAAGGCAAAATGTCTCATCTCCTATGTGGCTTGTTAATACAATGGTTTTGGTGGTGTGCTCTGAAAAATAGCACGACAAGCTAGACTTTTTTCAGCACAGGGCGGTATAAGGCAACCCACTGCCTCATACTGCAGCCAAAAGAACTTCATGAAAGGTCGCCATGTGACAATTCAATAATGTTTGTTTAAAAAAAAATAAAGCGAACAGTGTGATGTACCACGATTGACACATCGCCACTGCAGTAATCCCACTGAATCGCACTGCATGTCAACCATTCCATTGTAACACAGCAAATAGTGTGAAAAGGCCCTAAGTAGGGGGTCGACCGATTATCGGCGGCTAATATTCACTTTTCCGAAGAATCGGTCACAAACTTACCGATATTGCTTCAGGGGGTGGTACCGGGGTGATGCATGCAGCTGCAGGCATCACCCCAGTACTGTTCTTTAGAGCTGACGGTCAGCTTCTTGTGATAATAACCGATGTGGCTAATCAGCTGCTCGGCTGTTATTAAAAACCTTCCATCGCTCCACCCAGAGACCCAAACAAAGCCGGAATCGGCTTTGTTCGGGTCTCGAATCTAGCAACCTGGAAGCAATGTCATGACATCACTTCCGGATTACTGGCATCCTAAAGGCGCCAGTTTTGAAAAATAGAAAATAATCAATATTGCCGATCTTGCCATTTGGAATACTTTCAAGTGCAGAGGAGGGGTTTGGGGTCTTATAGACCCCAGATCCCTCCATAAAGAGTACCTCTCACTGCCTATTACTGTCACAAGGGATGTTTACATTCCCTGTGACAGCAATAAAAGTGATAAAAAAAAACATTTTAAAGTACGGTATAAAAATAAAATATTTAAATCCACAGAATATCGGCCTGAAAGGCAGCAGAAAAATCAGTATCGGCCCTAAAAAAACGATATTGGTCGACCGCTAGCCCTAAGGGCTCACTTACACAAACATAAGAGTGTACACTGACAGAATTCAGCGTTTTTCTGCTCCTGGTGTTTATGTACAACCACAACTGGCAGCCTGTACAGATCAATATCAAACGCCAGACGTTATGGCTGTACATGCTTCCAAGAGTACAGAGGGATGGATGAGCAGCCCTGGACATGAACAGTCTGCGTCATGGGCCGCTGATACATCTTCGTACCCATGTAAGCACTCAGGTTTACGCACAGCCCCGGGGTCTGTCAGTCATTTATGATTGGTGTTTGACCCTCTGCACCCATGTGAATGAGCCCTTCTAGTAAAGGTCGGTATAAACTGTGCAGAAGTTTAGCTCCGGTTTTGCCCTACACCAGGCTGGGATTTCCTAGACATATTCCATATTTCAGATGGGTTAGAAGTGTAATATGTTTGTGTTTAACCAAAAGTGTCCATAAAAGGAGCTTGTCAGTCTGGCTTGCTCTGTTGTGTTTAGAGATCAGGCCATTCTAGACGTAACTAATGAGGTCTATGTGTATGGCTCTGATCCTCCTGTCACCAACCACGTACTTACCAACCAGGAGATAAATCGGGGAATAGCAGCAGTAAGAATGACATAGCTATTGTCTGATGTGATCTCTCCATCTGAAAACAAGAAACGGGCAGACATTTAATGTGAATGAAGAAATGTAAATGATCTCATCACTTCTTTGGAAACCTTAAAGTTAAAGTGTTACTAAACCCACAACAGTAAAATCAGTCTATATATGCAGAATAGCATGCTTGTTATACTCACTGTGGAACTAAAGGGGTTAATCCTCTGTATTGTGTAAAAAGCCTGTTTTATCCTGTATGCATAGATTCCTATCTCCTGCACTGTCTATCTGGGGAAGACCAGCTAACACAGGCAGGGTAGCCGACCTGCACATGCTCAGTTGTGTCTTTTATGCTGGACAGAACATTTCCTGTTTCAGTTGAACTGTTCAGATCACATGATATTGACATCACACATGTGGGCGTGTATAAAGGCTGTAGTGGAAATCTCCTCCTACTCGAACTCTCAGCACCGGAGAAACTGTGCAGGTTATCGTATAATCGTGGAATATAGATCAGCCAAAAGGGTATATAGTGGCAGTATTTTAATGTAAAAAGAAGATTTATAAGCTATGGGAACAGTGGGGGGGCAGATGAACTATTTTCATATTACGGGGTTTAGTAATACTTTAATATTACCACTTTAAATAACAAAACATGTCATAACTGCTCTGTGTAATGGATTTGCACAGAGCAGCTCAGATCCTCCTCGGGTCCCCTGGCTCATCCCTCTTGTTGAGTGCCGCCACTACAATCAGCTTGCTATATGGGCACCCGAGCCACAGCTCCCCGTATCCATTCAGACACGGAGCCGTAGCCCACCCCCTCTCTCTCCTCATTGGCTGGCTGTCTTTGATTGACAGCAGCAGGAACCAATGGGGCGCGCTGCTGGCTCAGCCAATAAGGAGGGGAGTCCCGGATGGTCGAGACATTCCTACAACATCGCTGGAGCTAAAGGGGGCTCAGGTAAGTATTAGGGGGTGCTGGGGCGGCTGCTGCACATAGAAGGCTTTTTATCTTAATGTCTTAAGATAAAAAACCTTCTGCCTTTACAATCCCTTTAAAGCCGAACTCCAGGCACATTTAAAGACACAAATAAATGCAGCTTTGCAATCATTAAAGTGGTTGTGAAGTCTCAAGGTTTTTCACCTTAATACATTCTATGCATTAAGGTGAAAAACCTTCTGTGCTGCAGCTCCCCCCTTTTACTTACCTGAGCCCGATCCGATCCAGAGATCCTTTAGCCGCTGTCCCTCTCCTCATTGGACAGACTGATTGCAGCAGGAGCCATTGGCTCCCGCTGCTCTCAATCAAATCCAGTGACAGGGGAGCGGGGACAATTCTCACTGTCAGCCATCCCAGAAGAAAAGGATCAGGGCTGCTCTGTGCAAAACCCACTGCACAGAGCAACTAAGTAAAAAATGTTTGGTATTTTTATAAAAAAAAAAAAAAAAAAAAAACAACCTTTACAAACACTTTGATGTGATTGTAAAGGATCACCTTGTAAAACAACCTATTCAGTTTCAAGTGGAGCTCCACACAAGAGAGGAAGTTCCACTTTAAGGACTCATTTCCTGCTCCTCTTGAGCAATTGGCACTTTTGAGGTGCGGGGGTGTTTGTGGGGTATAGCAGATACTCATTCCCACTTTTGTTCCGACGGCGGAGGCACTCAGAAACATAATTTCTCCTCCCTACCTCCCCCCTGCAGTCTTCTGGGACACTGACAGGTCCCAGAAGACTGCATCCACCACTCACGATGTGCAGTGGGCACCCGGAAGTGAAGCCGCAAGCTGTCACAGCTGGGTGCCCATAGCAAAGATGGGGACCTAAGACAGGAGGTGAGACTGACTGGGGTGAGCCCACCGCTGGATCGTGGGACAGGTGAAAGGCTGTTTGTAAAAGGTCAGCCACTACAGTTTTTGTAGCTGCTGACTTTTACTTTTTCCACAGGTGACTGGAGCTCCTCTTTAAAATAAAAATGAAAGGCAAACCATTTTTGTACAGATATAAAAATGCATTATAAGTGATCACATTCCCTCTGTTCTCAGCTGCGTAAGAGCTGGGGGGAGAAGAAACAGCAGCACACTGAGCTTCCCAGTGAATGGTGATGTAAAGGGGGGGAGGGGGGGTTGTCAGTAAAAGTCTGATCATTGGAGGAGAGCAAGCTGAGTTCCCAGCATAGTTAGGGAACTGACTATGGTATGCTCTCCTGCTTAGTGTGGTCAGTTTTTAATAGGAAAGCAGAGGGACTGGCAGGAGCACCAGGGATTTCCCACAGAGGAAGCAATGCAAAGAGAACAGGAGTCTTTCTCATACAAGTACATGGTACAAGCAGGCACATATCAGGAATTTGAGGTTTTGGGGTAACAAATGTTTTAAGACTTCAATAAATGTGGTGGGTTTTTTTTTTTTTTTTTTACACGTAAACAGTGTAAAAGTACCTGAATAGGACCTGGTATCGGCCTCTTACAGTCCCTGTACAGCAGGGCTAGTGTGTGAGAGGCAGAAGCAGAGGAAGAAGCAGCACAAAGGGCTTATATGCCAACAAGAAGCATGCTGATAGGAGGAGAGAGCAGAGTGCCCCCAGATGAGCTCAGCCATCAGTCTTCAGATATCTAGCAGCAAAAAAGGACTGCAGGGGAAATGTCTGGATTTAAGCTGAATATTGCAACAACAGCTGGTTTAGTTATATTATCTTTTAATTGGCCATTTGTTTTTATCTTGGTATTTTTGGCTGAGGTTTTACTTTACATGTACTGAATATTATGCAATTACATATGTACATGGGGTAGGCATATTTATTCATTACATACACAGTGTCTGCTTCTTGCTTTGCAGTGTTACACAATGGTTGTGCAACATGGATGGACCTGCAAAAAAAGCAGCCGAGCAGTGACTGCTCCTGTTCAGGTACTCAGGCAGCCACAGTTGCTTGACTACAAGAGCCAGCAGTGAAATTCCTCCATCCAAGCTGTTAGTCTTAGAAGTCAGCCCACTCACTAAAAACAATGCACTCCCTTTGTGGCCTAAAAAGTCTTAAAGGAGTTGTAAAGTCTCAGGGTTCTTCGCCTTAATGCATTCTAGAGCCCCCCTTTTACTAACCTGAACCCGATCGTTCCAGCAACGAGCACGAGCCCAGCAGCTCCAGCCGCTGTCTCTGTCCATATTGGATAGATGGATAGCAGCAGGAGCCATTGGCTCCCACTGCTGTCAATCAAATCCAGTGACACGGGAGCCAGGGGGCGGGGCCGAGTCCTGCAGTCTATGTCAATGGATGCAGCAGCAGGACTCGGGAGCGCGCCCGCACGGGTGCTCCCAGGGAATGCGGGTCTCCGTGGGGGGCACTCAAGAAGAGGAGGAGCCAGGAGCGTCGCTGGGGGACCCCGGAAAAAGAGGATGGGGACCGCTCTGAGCAAAACCCTTGCATAGAGTAGGTAAGTATAACATGTTTGTTGTTTCAAAAAAAAAAAAATAACCTTTACAATCACTTTAACAGTTGGAAACCAGGGAGAAAAATGATTGTCATTTTTAATGTATTATCCCTCTAGGGGCCAATCTACAGATCTCTATAATTTATAACATATGTAAGAGCAAGCATTTAAAAATCATAAACCCGTCCTTTGTCTACGCAGTGCAAACCAACCCTCCCTTTACACCTCTGGGAGTGACCCGCTACCCTCCAGGTATAGTGGATTATGTGGCTCACCCCCTGTCCACTCCCTGGCAGTTGACTACTTGAACACCAAAGTCGCTCTGGGATAGGGAGAGTCCTCAGCCACGTGTAACCTCTGAATGGGACCCAGAACTAGCATAGTTCTTCTACATATTCCTGCTAGCCAACAGAGTGGGTAGGGAGCTAAGGAAAGCAAGTAAAATGTACTGCAGGAGAAGAACACCCCCTCTTCATTGGTGTCAGTAGCAGCAATAATAATTCCCACTTCATTGGTGTCGGTGGTAATATTAATCCCTCCACCCCTTCATTGGTGTTAGTGGTAATAATAATAATCACTGCTTCATTGGTGTCTGTGGTAATAATAACCCCCGCCCCCTTTCATTGGTGTCAGAGGTAATAATAATAATCGCCCCCCCCCCTTCATTGGTGTCAGTGGTAATAATATCAATTTCCCCCACCCCTTCATTGGTGTCCGTAGCAACAATAATAATCACCGCTTCATTGGGGTCTGTGACCCCCCCCCCTTTCATTGGTGTCAGAGGCAATAATAATAATCCCCTCCCATCCTTCATTGGTCTCAGTGGTAAC
>BLSH010284851.1:1151770-1167352 GCA_018402905.1 Glandirana rugosa
ACTTCGGTTTCGACCCACGGGTGTGGACACTACGGCTGCGGTGGCTCCCCTCCCCCTTCTTCTCGCTCGGGAGCCCGCCGGCGTAGCGACCTCGGACCCTGTCCATTCACAGGCTAACAATTCAGTCGTCGATGTGAAAACCATCGACGAATGTAAATTGACCCACCTTGAGGTGAAATTTCCCCATCATTTGAGTCTTCCAAAAAATACAATTACGTAAGATACGTAATTCTATTTTTCGGAAGACACACGTCGTCTTACGTGTGACAGACACAAGTGGGGCACGTCGATATTTTAACCCACGTCGCAGACACAGGTGCGTCGAAGACGTAGGGTTAACCGTACTTAAAAAAAAAAAAAAAAAAAAAAAGAAGACCACATGATCCCTCGAGTCTGCCCAATCCAGTACCATTCATGCCAATTGGGATGCAGAAGCTGCGTGGACACAGACGCTGCACCCAATTTTATAGCTGCACGGGGTGAACACAGACAGTGTGCATTCTGCTGCACACAGAAGGCTTTTTATCTTAATGCATAGAATGCATTAACATAAAAAACCTTCTGAGTTTACTACCCCTTTAAAGTGGAGTTCCACCCAGTTAAATGTAAGCAGCTACCAAAAGTGTAGCTGCTGACTTAACAATCGGACACTTACCTGTCCCAGGCTCCAGCGATGCGGCCGCCCGAGGGCTCGCTCTTCTTCCCCCTCCCCTCGGTGGCGTCGGCATCACAGGTGTGGGCACCCAGCTTTGGCTTCAAAGCCGGGCGCTCACTGCGCATGCACGAGTCGCGCTGCGGCTTGTGAATGGCTCGGCACAACCTCTGGGACCTGTGACGTGTCCCAGAAGATCGGCGGGTGGGAGGAAAGAAGGTGAACTTCCTTCCGGCTCCTCTGCGCCAGGGGAGGAAGTGGACCGCGCCCCCCCCCCCCCAAAAAATGACATGCCAATTATGGCATGTCAGGGGGTCACCTCCCCTTAAAGCAGAAGTTCCACTTTTGGGTGGAACTCCACTTTAAGTATGCCCATGTGAACAAGGCCTAAAATGCAACACACCTGAAATGCACTGCACAGGCACGCAGCGGGCTTTTCTGTTTTAAAGAACCCTTTTGCAATGCTTCCAGCATATCTCTGCTCCTGCTTGTAAGTGCAGAGTGAAAACTCCAGTCTATGTCCGCCATACTCAAGTCACCATAGTTAAAACCTTTCCCTTCATTGACATTTGCGTGTCTTGGAAATATTATAGATTGGTAACGTCTATCCCAATATCGATCATTGGTTCCCAATTAATAACTATTGCAGTAGGAACAGGCATAAAAAGATACACTCAGCATCTTTCCAAATTATTTTATTTTTTTTTTTTTTTATAGCCATGCTTACGCAAGTATCACATTGACCTCCTGAAGATTTACCCCCCTTCATGACCAGGCCATTTTTTGCAATACAGCAATGCGTTACTTTAACTGACAATGGCATGGTCATGCAACACTGTACCCAAATTTATGGCATTTTTGTTCCCCACAAATAGAGCTTTCTTTTGGTGGTATTTGATCGTCTCTGGGTTTTTTATTTTTTGCGCTATAAACAAAAAACGACCAACAATTTTTGAAAAAAAAAAAAAAAACACAATATTTTTTAAATTTTGCTATAAAACATATCAAATAACAAAATTAAAGAAAAATCGAATGTCTTCATAAATTTAGGCCAATATGTAGTCTGCTACATATTTTTGGTAAAACAAAATTCCTAATAAACGTATATTGATTAGTTTGAACAAAAGTTATAGTGTCTACAAACTATGCGATAGATATACTAGATTTTATTTTTTTATACTAGTAAGGGCGGCGATCAGTGACTTATAGTGGGGCTGTGATATTACGGAGGACAATCTGACACTGAGATATTGTGGGAACCAATGACACTAATACAGTGATCAGTGCTAAAATTATGCACTGTCACTGTACTAATGGCACTGGCTAAGAAGGGGTTAATTATCTAGGGCAATCAAAGGGTTAAATGTGAGCCTAACCAGTGTTTTGTGTACACCGTGTGCTGCTTTCACCAAGGGATGTGATGGATTTTATTCCCAGCTTTGCAGGGAAAGAAAATCTATCACATCCTTGCTGACAGGACAGAGCTCTGCTTTGTTTACTTAGATAGAGCTCCCTTCCAACCTCTCTCCTTGATGATCAGTGGGTGCCAGCGGACATCCACTGGCCCGCTGATCGACTTCTGCTGTGACTAATCACAGCAGACAACCCTACCAAACGCATGGTGCTGCTAGTAAAAACCAATAGACATAAAACGCATATTACAGCGCACACATGATACATACTCCTACCAGGCTGTTTAAAAGCATCTAAACGTACATAGCAAAAAATGCAAAAATACGGGGGTTTGGTCACACTAAATGGCCATGAAGTGCTTAAGCCCACTGACTGCTGCAAAGTACCCCGTTTTTACCAGTGGGTCCTACACTGACCTTAGAGTGAATGCTCCTATCAGTGTCCACCTGATCCATGGGATATGTCCTCTGGTCTCCCATAAAGAGAGGCGTTGGCTTCCATGGTTTGAGATATGAGCATTCACTCTAAGGTTAGTGTAGGACCCACTGGTAAAAACGGGGTACTTTGCAGCAGTCAGTGGGCTTAAGCACTTCATGGCCATTTAGTGTGACCAAACCCCCGTATTTTTGCATTTTTTGCTATATACGTTTAGATGATTTTAAACAGCCTGGTAGGAGTATGTATCATGTGTGCGCTGTAATATGCGTTTTTTAATCACAGCAGAAGCAGCTCCTCCTAGGCGAAGTGCAGAATCACACATAATATACATGATTCTGCACAGAACAGCTGACTTCTAGCAGTAAATCTGCTATAGGGCAGTTGGCAAGTGGTTAATATTGCAACTGTAAGCAGTACATAGGTGGGTTAGTTTCTTATCAGGGTCTTAGGAATGTGACTATGTGGCAGAAGCTTTAGTATAATGTCAGGGTCATTGGTTGCAGTAGACAAAGCATACAGTACACAATAGTTTACCATGTATACATAGAGTTTAAAATTACTTTCACATAAGTTATCTCATCAATCAACTGGTTATCATAATCCTCATACTGTCATGAGGGTCTGTTTACTACACAAATTCTAAAGGAGGATCCTCTTCTGGATTTGTTAGCAAACCCAGAGGCTTTCAAGTAGTTCATTTGTTTTAACCACTTCAGCCCCGGAAGGATTTCCCCATGTTAGGACCAGAGCCCTTTTTGCGATACGGCACTGCGTCGCTTTAACTCACAACTACGCGGTCGTGCGACGTTGTACCCAAACGAAATTTGCGCCTTTTTCCCCACAAATAGAGCTTTCTTTTGGTGGTATTTGATCCACTCTGCGTCCCTTCTGATCACCGCTATAAACAAAAAAAGAGCGACAATTTGGCAAAAAAAAAAAAAAACATTACAGGCGGTCCCCTAGTTACAAACGACTCCTACTTACGAACAGGAAGTGAGAGGAAATCTCCCCCCTAGGAAGGAAAATTCACTCCTGTAAGAGTCATTATGGGAAAAAGGTGTCTCCACTGATGCTTTATCACTAATTCTTGTTTCTACAACAACTCAAAATTTTCAAAATTCTATTTTCATTGGGACAGGACGTGAGGTGAAATCTTCTGAACAGAAACACAGACAGCAAAACAAACATTAAAGGGGTGTTAACCCTTCCCTATGCTATCCAAAAAGCTTAAAAATTATTGTTTTGGCTGAAGCTACAATTAAAAAATGTACCTGTTCCGACTTACAAACAAATTCAACTTAAGAACAAACCTACAGACCCTGCGTTGTTTGTAACCGGGGGACCACCGGTATTTCTTACCTTTTGCTAAAATACAAGTCAAAAAAAAAAAAATATAAAAAAAAAATGTATTCAAAAAAAAAAAAAAAAAATTGCAATCGGCATTTATGAATTGGTTTGCACAAAAGTTGCCGCGTTTACAAACCATGAGAATTAATTTCTGGCGTTTTTACAATTTGAGATTTTTAGCAGGACTGCGATATTGCAGCAGACATGTCGGACATTTCTGACACTTTTTTGGGACCAATGACATTTATACAGCGAGGAGAAACTTAAATATCCACTGATTACTGTGTAAATGGCATTGGCCGTGAAGGGGTTAACTGTGTTCCCTAGACATGTCCTAACTGTGAGGGGGCTGGGCTGCCAGGGGCATAAGAGATCTAACTGATCCCAGTGACAAGGATCAGTAGATCTTTTACATGCCCACTGACAGAGAGGGGAACCGCCGTGTTTACATCGGCGATTCCCCATTCTCTCTCTCTCTCTGCCAGGTCACCCGGCTCGCCCAAGCCGCGAGCACACTCCTACAGAGTGTGGCGGGCACGAGAGCACGCCACCGTTTATAGACGGCGGCTTTGCGTAATAGAGCCACTCTGCAGCAGTAAATGTACGCAAGCCGGTACGGAACCGGTTAATTAATGTTAGTTTTATACTGTTCTTCACATAAAGTGAAACTTCACCCTCCTGCTTTCCTACGTTCTTGCCTGTAAAGTATGCACCCTGGTATTTAGTATTTCTCAGACATTTGACTCCAAAACTGTATCTCTGTAATCGCAACTAAATCCGAGTTCTCCCTAGACATAAGAGCTGTCAGCTATTGTTACCCTACTACCATTTTTAGCATTAGAATCTTTGCACACACCACCACATCATCAACACAACCAAACCCCCCCGTTACCATGTGTTTGGCGGTGCTCCCTCCAGGTCCCGTGTTCCTGACCAGATGACCTTCAGATGGGAATATGAAGCTGCCTGGTTTCAGGTTCTCTCTGGTGGAGTGGCTGCCGAACAGGACAAAGGGCTGCCTGCAGGGACTAGATGAAGGAAAAATACATAACATGAGACTACACATGTACAGGTCTTCTTAATGAGTCTTCTGAAGTCCTATGGCAGAACACTACATCTTGCAATGATCCGATCATAAGGGCAGAAGGCTATGACCTCTAGAGGAACAGCACTTATTAACAATTATTAGATTACTTTTAAAAGGCAAGATTTATATAGGACCAGTCACGGTTGGGCTTAAGTAAGGATCTAAATCAGCCACTCAACCAGGGTTCCTGCAGAGGTTTCTAGGGGTTGTTTGAGTTCTGGCTGAGCTGACTCCCATCTGATGGTGCCTGCATAATTCCGAGCCCAATGCCACTTGGCAGAGCCAGCAGCAGTCGGTAAGGGTGGCACTCTGACCACCACTGTAAGGATCATCCTTCCCTCTGACCCCAATTATTTCATTTAAGTAGGGGCTCCTCAAGACCTGAAAATTATTTCAAGGTTCCTCTGGTATAAAAAGGGTCCAGAAAGGCTGATCTAAATATTGATCGATAAAGGCAACCTTGATTTCCCCATCCGCACACTCTATGTGGATGGGGGAATCCTCCCCGCTATTGTATTCTGACAGCGGGGAGGCTTCCCTGTCATCAGAATACACTGATCAGCACTGCTGGCTATAGCCAGCAAGGAAAATCTGACAGGGCAGTTGTACAGAAAACTAGCCCGGCCCCTGCTGAACCGGCCCAATTTCAATCCATGTACAGTATCTTACAAAAGTGAGTACACCCCTCACATTTTTGAAAATATTTGATTCTATCTTTTCATGTGCAACACTGAAGAAATTACACTTTGCTACAATGTAAAGTAGTGAGTGTACAGCTTGTATAACGGTGTCAATTTACTGTCCCCTTAAAATAACTCAATACAGCCATTAATGTCTAAAATGCTGGCAACAAAAGCGAGTATATCCCTAAGTGAAAATGTCCAAATTGGGCACAATTAGCCATTTTCACTCCCCGGAGTCATGTGCCTCATTAGTGTTACAAGGTCTCAGGTATGAGTAGGGAGCAGGTGTGTTAAATTAGGTGTTGTCGCTCTTATTCTCTCATACTGGTCACTGGAAGTTCAACATGGCACCTCATGGCAAAGAACTCTCTGAGGATCTGAAAAAAAGAATTATTGCTCTACATAGTCCCATTTGCAGTTTGTGAGAAGCCATGTGGGGGACACAGCAAACATGTAGAAAAAGGTGCTCTGGTCAGAAGAGACCAAAATTGAATTTTTTTAGCCTAAAAGCAAACAACTATGTGAGGCAGAAAACTAACACTGCACATCACCCTGAACACACCATCCCCACTGTGAAACATGGTGGCGACAGCATCATGTTGTGGGGATGCTTTTCTTCTGCAGAGACAGGGAAACTGTTCAGAGTTGATGGGAAGATGGATGGAGCCAAATACAGGGCAATCTTAGAAGAAAACCTGTTCGAGTCTGCAAAAGACTTGAGACTGGGGCGGAGGTTCACCTTCCAGAACAAAGACCCTAAACATACAGCCAGGGCTACAATGGAATGGTTTAGATCAAAGCAAATTCATGTGTTAGAATGACCCAGTCAAAGTCCAGACCTAAATCCAATTGAGAATCTGTGGCAAGACTTGAAAATTGCTGTTCACAGACGCTCTCCATCCAATCTGACAGAGATTGAGCTATTTTGCAAAGAAGAATGGGCAAAAATGTCCTCTCTAGATGTGCAAAGCTGGTAGAGACTTCCCCAAAAAGACTTGCGGCTGTAATTGCAGTGAAAGGCGGTTCTACAAAGTATTGACTCAGGGGGGCGCTATAAAAATGCAACCCACACTTTTCACATATTTATTTGAAAAACATTTTGAAAACCATTTATCATTTTCCTTCCAATTCACAATTATGAGCCACTTTGTGTCTGTCGATCAAATAAAATCCCTATAAAATACATTTACGTTTTTGGTTGTAACATGACAAAATGTGGATACTTTTTCAAGGCACTGTACATTGTTTTTGAAGACGTGTAATGCTTTTATTTTGCATATTGTTTAATTCATGCCCTGCATAAAGTTTTTTTCTTTTTATTACAGGCTGACAAACGTACATTTGAAAAATATAGAGAACCAATATAAAATAATAAAAAATATAATAATAATAGAAACTCTGTAACTGTCTTCTTTAAAAATATTTCTTGCTGTGCAAACAGAGAACAAACATAGAAAATAGTAGCTAAAGCCAAGAAGCCAAGCCTAGGTTTGTTTACTAGCACGACTTATGTGATCACCATGTCATAGTTGTCACTTAACTGGGAGCCAGATTGGTTCCTGATCATTAAAGGCGATCAGAGCTAATCTGTGACAGGCGGGTCTGATCATTAGCAGTAAGCACTTGTGTGTTGCTAACCGTTGGAACACAGACAAGTGCATGGGAACATTAATCAACAAATTGCAGACAAAAGCAAAGCAAATACCCTTCCAAAATGGAGCCAACTTATATCCTTTACTTGAAGCACAGAAAATTGAATTCTCATGCAAGCCTTGCCCTGACTGGTACTTTTTGAACCAGTAATGGAGTCTCTGGGCATAAGACCTCCAGGTCAATGCATCTGCTGCAGTCTGTGCAGGGCAGACCTCTCCTACCAATTGGGGTTATTCTATTCTAGTCTACAATTATATTGTAGAGCAAGCATCACTAAATGGTGGACCGCGGTCCAGATCCAGAATGAGTGACAGTTCTGTCTGGACCGTCACGGCCATGCCATTTAGCTGCCTGTGTGTCCTTTCTTCTGCTGCTGCCGGTCATCTTCACTGCAGGGCAGAGGGCAGGAAGTGTGATCAGTTTGGATGGAGGGCGGAAGCTGCCCGGCATTCAAGTTAATAAGCAGGGGCGGTCCAAGCAAGCACCCACTTGTTAACTGGGTGAAGTTGGGAAGCTCCCGCCCTCCATCCAGACCAAAATGCACCTAAAGATGTAAAGATGGAAGACTACAAGGTATAGGGGGTGGGGCTGTGAATAAAAAAAAGGGGGGGGGGCTCCAATGTAAAATGGGGGACTAAAATGCAAGAGGGGGACTGTATTGAGAAGAGGGGCTGTGATTTAAAAAGATTGTGATGTGATGTAAATAGGAAAGCAATGTAAGGGGGGGGGGGCTGTATTGTATAAAGGGGTTGTGATGTAAAAAGATTGTGATGTGATGTAAATAGGAAAGCAATGTAAAGGGGGGGGGGGGCCTGTATTGTATAAAGGGTTTGTGATGTAAAAAGATTGCGCTGCAAGGTAAATGGAGACTCTGATGTAAAGAGGGGCTGATTAATAGAACGAGCAAGAGATCCGGGCCTCTACTGGAAACAAATTTAACTTAACGGACCTCTGTGAATTTTGATTCAATACACCTGTTGCAGAGAACGCAACAGAATAAGGCCCCTTTCACACGAAAAGTCTGATCGGGTCTGCCTATCAGTTTTTCAGGCGGACTGGATCGGACCCTCCATTCACCCCTATAGACCAGTAGGGAACCGGCGGCTCTCCAGCTGTTGTAGAACTACATTTCCCATGAGGCATTGCTAGGCTGATGGATACAATTACTCCCAGAAGCAGGATGGGAAATGTAGTTCTGCAACAGCTGGAGAGCCGCAGGTTCCCTACCCCGGGACCAGGGGGTGTAAACGGACTTGTGTTCATTCACACCCACCTACCTCCAATCTGATCTGCTAAAAAAAAACAAAAAAAAAAAAAAAAAAACATAAGGGGATCCGACCCCCTCCGTGTAGGCGGATCAGATCAGAAGGCAGTCGGGGGTAACCAGAAAGCGGAGTCTGTTAACACCCGTCTGCCCATACAGCAGAGTGAGCTCTTTCCGCATTCGCACTGCAGAAACTGAGGACACAGACCTATCATCTGCCTGCTCTTCTCAACCTGGGATCAGCGGACAAATCCCCTACTGATTATAACTGAGTCCACCCAGTGTGAAAGTGGCCTAAATATGAAGACCTAAATGTAGGCTTAAACACCCTAGTCTCCAAGGTGGGGGGGGGGGGGGGGGGGGGAAGCAGGAACTATTGTGGGATGACCTGCTCCTGTGTAGGAAGCTAATAAAGTAAGGCAGCCTACAAGGCTAGGTGTACTTACCTTATGTGCATCTATAAGTTAGACACATTGGAGGCTTGTTCACACCAGGTGTGGTGCGGGAACACGTGCAAAGCAATGCGCTTTCCAAACAATGCGCTGCCTTTTGCAGATGCACGCAAGTTCCATTAATTCCTAATGGCACCCACACCGCATATAGCAAATGCGTGCGTGACAGTCAAAATGCATGGTACCATGGTGCCACAGTTTTGCAGGTTTCACACACATAGGGAAACCCAATGAAATGAAAAGGCTGCCCTAAAATGTGATGCCTGGGCACACGCTTGGACGCACCTCCTGGTATGTAAATGAACCCTTAAAGCAGTCATTACATCAATATGCAAAGCTCAGCGCAAAACAAAAACTGAAATAAAAAGTAGAGGATTTCCTGGGAGACACAAGTAGCTTCTATATAACCTACCTGTTATCTGCAATATGGCTGGAGAGCATCCCATGACTGAAATAGCTTCGGAGCGGCTGGAAGGAAAAAAAATGCAAGACGTCGGATATAAATGTATATTTCACTCATTATTAGTGTGTGCACCAACATGGCCCTTCTTAAAATCTGCAGAACTGAAGCAGGCAATATACATTTTGGTAAAAGTTGTTGCCTATAGCATACAGTATTGCCCATGGAGGAATCAGTTTTCTTGTCAAAACTGGCGCTGCTCCTACAGAAAATAAAAAGCAGCCTTGCACATGAAATACACCGGCGCATATTCCCGCACAAGGCTTCTGCCATTTGCCCTTTAAACAGGGCTGATTCATGCTAAGGAGCCCCCAAACACCAAGTCTAAAACGCTCATGATGGTGCTGTGGTGCCATTTATTCTTAATGGCACCCCAATTCACAAACATTTTAGCAAAAGACAAGTCAGAGGAACGCAATACCATGCGTTGGGGTACTCTGCCTTTTAAAAAAAAAATTATATCTACCAATTTGGTGCACTTTAGTGCATTAGAAAGCCCATTGAAGTGAATAAGCTACCCCTAAACTCAATGCACACAACGCTTTATGTTAGCATACCGCATAAGAGTGTATCCAGCCTAATATTGGGCCACTGTGTTCACTCAGCTCCTTCACTTTAAGTGGTTTTAAAGTCAAGACTTTTACCTTAAAGGGGTTGTAAAGGTTAATTTTTTTCTTTTTTAACTAAAAATAACAAACATGTTATACTTACCTGCTCTGTGCAAGAGTTTTGCACAGAGCAGCCCCGATCCTCCTCTTCTGGGGTGCCCCGCCGGCGCTCCTGGCTCCTCCTCTTTATCGGGTGCCCCCCACAGAGAGCCGCTTTCCATGGAGCCACCTGTATGGGTGCGCTCCTGACTTGGACCTGCCCCCCACTCCTGTGTCACTGGATTGACAGCAGCGGGAGCCAATGGCTCCTGCTGCTATCAATCTATCCAATGAGGATAGAGACAGCGGCTGGAAACGCTGGGCTTGTGCATATCGCTGGAACGGATGGGCTCAAGTAAGAAAAAGGGGGGGCTCTGGGGGCAGCTGCAGCATAGAAGGCTTTTGCTGTCATTCAAATCCTGTGAGGAGAGAGGAGGGGTGGGACCGAGACACATTGTGTGTCTACGAATGCATAAAGCCCAGCTCGGGAGCGAGCACACTCATGTGCACCATAGCAAGCGGCTTGCTACAGTAGTAAACAGAAGAGGAGCCTAGAGCGCCAGTGGGGGGACTACAGAAGAGGAGGTTCAAGCTGCTCTGAGTAATTGCACTGCACAGAGCAGGTAAGTAGAACATCTTTGTTATTAAAAAAATAAATAAATAGCATTTCCAAGAACTGTGAATATAAGATGAGAGACACACAAATCCATAGACTTGCATTGTAAGAAGGTGTAGTAAAGAGATCCATGTTAGCTCAGGGTGGTCTTACCTCTCCTGCCTGAGACTCGGACAGCTCCAGCAAAAAAGGAATTTCCGTTTCAAAGTTGGACAGGAAGCTGCTCCACTGATGCTGGAATGTGATTAAATCCTACAACAAAAGAGGACCAAGTCAACAAAATCTAAATTTAAAAATACAAGCTAATACTTGGACACGAATACAACTTTAGATGATGAAATCGCTGGGAAAAAGTGCTTAAAGCGAAAGGCTTTGAACTGCATCTAAACCCAAGCACAGAAATGTAATATATTGCAGCTTGCCAGTCATTCCATGTAGTGGCTGCATTTCTTTTCCATTTTTGGCTTTTGCTATGAACACAATTTCTCATTTTCAGGCCTCATACACACGGACGTTTTTTGACGCCGACATTTTCTGCAGCTCTCCATGTTAAGTCAATGGCCCCATAAAAACGCCTACGTTTTTGAGCTGTAGAGGGTGTCGGCGTTAGTGAGCTGAAAGTAGAACCCACGGCCAGCGCGTTCTGAGGCTGTAACGTTTTGGTGTTTTTGACACAGACGCCGCAAAACGCTCACTAATGGCAACTAACATCGTACCGGCGTTAACTGGCGTTTTTAACGCCAACGTTTTTAAGTTGAAAAATAGCAGAGGATTTTTTTTTTTTAAATACGCCTATTGATGCCGACGCTCACTAACGCCGATGCACAATGCTGAAAAACACCATTTTTTTTCCCCTGGCGTCGGGCCCGACGTTTCGCTTATTTTAGAAGATACACCCGTGTTTATGAGGCCTCACAATGCTCACTCGCTGTATTTTATCTATGGGGTGGCAGCAGAAACCCCCTAGTGGGCTTAAAAGAGAGGTAAGGGCTGTTTTTTTTCCTGAATCATACTTACCAAGCTGAATGCAGCATCGGTCCCTGGCGCCTCTAAGACTGAGAACCGAGCGATCCAACGCTGCCAATCGCTCGGTTCTCACAGCTCCCCGAGCAGAGAGCAGCTGACTATTAGGGCCCATTCACACCTGAGCATTTTGTAGCTCAAATATGCCTGAAGCGTGAAGCTACAAAACGCTGGAGGGGAACAAAAATCAATGATTCTCTATGGAGATGGTTCACATCTCCATTCCAAAACGCCTGAAGCCAAAAGCCTGAAAATGCCTGAAGCTCAAACAAGTTCTGGAAGTATTTTTTCAGGCACATTTGGGCGTTTTTCTGCTTTTTACATTGGTGACTTTTGACCTGTACAAAATCGCGGCAAAAGTCACTGTAAAAATCGCGGCAAATCGCAGTAAAATCGCGCGACTTTCTGCCTGAAAACGACATGCTCAGGTGTGAATGGGCCCCGAGTCTCTGCTCTGCACCCCGCTGTGCTGGGCTGTAAAGGCGGCAGGAGCAGGCTCTCAGTGACCCGCTGAGAGTCAGAGACGGGTACCGGTCCAGGCATGTGGGCGGATCCCGACTCCATAGTCACGATCTTGCCAGAGCCTGTACCAGCTCTGTGACATCAGCAGACAGCGGACTTCAGCCCGCTGTCTGCTGAAAACGGGTAACAGGAGTGCAGTGAGCCACAGGAGAAGTACAGCCAAACAAACTTTAGATGTACCACTCTCCTTTAATCGTTGAGGCATTGTTGGCAAACTAGGGGGCAATAAGGAAGCTCATGTGCAAATCGCCTGCCATTTTTCTGTACCATATTGTAGCCTGACAAGCTGTTTTATACGATCTGCGCCAGTTCATTACATGTCACCTTGGCTGATATCAGTGATCGGAGCATTAGAGTGGTCCTTTTTTGTTTGTCTACATATGGAGTGGCAGCATTGTCACCAAAGAACGAAAAGTGTGTTCAGACTACACACCTTCTCCTCTCCTTACTTCCATAACACAGGGGAAGGGTTCTGTAGTTCACAGAGAGCTGTAATCAATGCCAACTAATTTAAGTGCAGCCAGGCAGAGAGCACAGAAAGTTATCACCTCGCTGGAATTCTGGCAGAACTGGGATTTTTTTGCACTTACTAACATTTTTTACCTTTTTTTTTTTTTTTACATCTAGTAATATTGATATTTAGAACATAGTTTCATTTTCAAATATTTTGTTTATTACATAACCAATTAGTGAGTTATAGAAAAAAAAAAAAAAGGAAAAAGTCCATTCCAATCATAAGCTATAGAAAAAAAAAATGAAAAAGTCCATTCCAATCATAAAGTATGTTCTCCTATGATAAAAGAAGTGACAAAGCGTGTTATCATAGCCATTGTCAAATCACTAAATAAATATCAGGTAGACCAAAGAGCACAAAGCATGGTAATTACAGGTACCTATAACCAGGTAGTTACATCATAGTATGTATTCTGTTTTAGCACTGGGTGTAGCAAGAAGCAGGTGCGCATTACCCCATTAATTAAATTAAAACTGATGGGGATGGGGCTAGGCTGGGAGAAGATAGCCACGTGGACTATACTTTAGAAAATGTTTTAGGTCCAGTTCACACCACAATTTCTGTGTTACATATGAGTTTATTCATGCAAGATTTTGATTTGTTCCAATGCATTTTCGATGCGTTCCAGTGCGTTTTTCTATTTCTCTTAATCGTCTCAATTTTGGACATGTGCATTCTGGTGTGTTAGGATGCATTTAAGTGTGTTTTTAACCACCTCCCGTCCACCATATAAGGAAATGACAGTGGCGGGGTGGTTCTGGGACAAAGTCGTATGACATCACCCCACTCTTGCCACACAGCACGGCTACTGGCGGCATGCCGTGTCCCCAGGACATGGCGCAACCCCAATCTCGGTAAAGAGCCGATGATGCGGGTCTTTACCCATGTGATCAGCTGCGTTCAATCACAGCTGATCACGTGTAAACAAGGAAATGTCAGTTATCGGCTTTCCTATCCTCACACTCAGTGTGAGAGCAGAGGAGAGCCCAACAGCGCCATCTCCTCACAGGGGAGATCTGCACAGATAATCAGGAGATGGATTATCAGTGCAGCCCCAACAGTGCCCATCAGTGATGCCAGTCAGTGCCAAGCAGTGCTACCTTTCAGTGCCGCTCATCAGTGCCCAACATTGCTGCATATTAGTGGCTCCTCATCAGTGCCCAACAGTGCCGCCTCATCAGTGCCACCTATCTGTGCCGCCTATCACTGCTGCATATTAGTGCCTCCTCATCAGTGCCGATTCATCTGCGCCCATCAGTGAAGGTGAAAAATGTCTTATTTACAAAATTTTATAACAGAAAGTAAGAAAAACTAAGTAAAACATTTAAAAAAACCCAGTGGTGATTGAATGCCACCAAAAGAAAGCTTATTTGTCCCAAAAATGATAACAATGGCATATGGGTACAGTGTTGCATGACCACGCAATTGTCATTGAAAGTGCGACAGCTCTGAAGGCTGAAATTTGGCCTGGGCAGGAAGGGGGTAAAAGTGCCCAGTATTGAAGTTGTTAATGTGTTTTGCCTTATATTAGATGTGTTGTATACAGAAAAAAATACAGCAAGTTCTATTTTTGTTGACTGCACTGGAACACGATGTCCTGGTGGGAACTAGAACCAATGGAAAACACTGTGCAAGCATTTTTGATGCAGATTTAAAACACACTGTACTGCATCTGGGGTGAACCGGCCCTTGGGTTGGATTCACACCTATGCATTTTTAGTGCTTTCTGCATTTTCCAGATTTGCACTGCAGTCCATTTAACATGGTTTCCTAAGGAACACGTTCTGTAGTATAAATCTGCAAAATGCAAAAAACACTAACAATGCATAGGTCGGAATCAGACTTAGGGTCAGTTCAGACCTGAACTGCAAGGGGCCATGGCCCACATTCCTTGCAATTCTTGTGCGATTCAGTGCAGTGTAATTTTCAGACCACTCACTTGAATGGGATGAAATCACACCAAAAGTAGTACCTGCATTACTTTTAATTATTTTTGTTGGGGTTAGTGGCAGGAATTATGCCCATTGTGTCAGTGGCAGGAATTACGCCCCATTGTTGGTGTCAGTGGCAGGAATTATGCATAATTGTCGGTGTCAGTGGAAGGAATTATGCACAATTGTTGGTGTCAATGGCAGGACTTACACCCCATCGTTGGTGTCAATGGCAGGAATTATGCCCCATTGTTGGTGTCAATGGCAGGAACTATGTCCCATTGTTGGTGTCAATGGCAGGAATTACGCCCCATTGTTGGTGTCAGTGGCAGGAATTTTGTCCCATTGTTGGTGTCAATGGCAGGAATTGTGCCCCATTGTTGGTGTCAGTGGCAGGAATTATGCACAATTGTTGGTGTCAGTGGCAGGAATTATGTAACATTGTTGGTGTCAGTGGCAGGAATTATGTAACATTGTTGGTGTCAGTGGCAGGAATTACCCCCCATTGTTGGTGTCAGTGGCAGGAATTATGTCCCATTGTTGGTGTCAATGGCAGAAATTGTGCTCCATTGTTGGCGTCAGTGGCAAGAATTGTGCCCCATTGTTGTCAGTGGAAGGAATTACGCCCCATTGTTGGTGTCAGTGGCAGGAATTATGTCCTATTGTTGGTGTCAATGGGAGAAATGACCCCCCCCCCATTGTTGGTGTCAGTGGCAGGAATTATGTCCCATTGTGGTGTCAATGGCAGGAATTGTGCTCCATTGTTGGCGTCAGTGGCAGGAATTGTGCCCCATTGTTGTTGTCAGTGGAAGGAATTATGCCATTGTTGGTGTCAGTGGCAGGAAGAATTATGTCCCATTGTTGGTGTCAATGGCAGGAA
>BLSH010284851.1:1176517-1193395 GCA_018402905.1 Glandirana rugosa
AAGAAGAAACGTCCTGGAGAGTTCGAGGTAGTCCAACTTACCCCTTCCAACCACGTGTCGGTAAAAGTCTAGAGAGGTCTCTACAAGTTCAGACCCGAGACCAACCCGGTGAGTTCCTGTAAGTGTCTCAACAGGACATCGGTGAGGAAACAATAGAACCGACACACGAATCCCAACAACAGGACAACCTTCTACTTGGAAGTGAGGTCAGACTCCAGGTCTTGAGAGACCTCGTCCAAAAGTAGTTTCTACAGAGATGTAACGACGTAAGTAGAAAGGGAGCTAGGACTGATTAGAGGGTCAAGGACGGCGACTTTTTGAAGGGGTGTCGTATTACGACGGTGGTGGTACGAAGTGACATTGGCCCAACCAGAGCCCAGACTTGAACATCTCTGGAGAGATCTGAAAATGGCTGTGCACCAACCTTCCCCATTCAACCTGATGGAGCTTGAGAGGTCCTGCAAAGAAGAATAGGAGAAACTGCCCAAAAATAGGTGTGCCAAGCTTGTAGCATCATACTCAGAAAGACTGGAGGCTGTAATTGGTGCCAAAGGTGCTTCAACAAAGTATTGAGCAAAGGCTGTGAATACTTATGTAAATGGGATTTTTTTTCGCTTTTTATTTTTAATAAATTTGCAAAGATTTAAAAAAAACTTCTTTCACATTGTCCTTATGGGGTATTGTTTGTAGAATTTTGAGTAAAATAATGAGTTGAATTAATTTTGGAATAAGGCTGTAACATAACAAAATGTGTAAAAAGGGAAGTGCTGTGAATACTTTCCAGAAGCACTGAATGTACAACATCACTTCTTACCCAGCTGAACAAAACCCCTACGGAGCAGGAGGTTGGGGACAGTAATCTTCCGACCACAAGTGTTCATGTTGGCCCCGCCCTCCTAGCATTTTCATAGGACACAGAGTCAAATAAACATGGGGGGGATGGGGGGGGGGGCAGAGAAAAAGAGAGAAAAGGGAAAATGTAGAAGACGAGCACCAGCTGACTGCACCGCACACAATGGGCACTACACACCGCTTACTATAATGAATAATAGAAGATGACACACCTCGTGCTTCATAGTGAAGAAACTCCCACCACCGATGCCCTCCAAGGCAAACGCCTGAACGATCGGCCATTTTTCAACAATGAACATGTCGAACATCTGCAGGTGACCTGTGTAACAAAATATAGCATTAGGATTTGTAAAGGGGACTATAGATGGATTGTGCATTGCACGTAGTTATCGGGCGCTTGCAGAGTGGGCAAATTCATTTGAATGGGTTGCGATCGTTGGGCGGTAGCGCCCACCGAAAGCAAAAGGGGGTATATTTCCTGCAGCACAAGCAAGTTACTCCAGTAAGTGTAATTTCATGACTCACATGTTCCCCTGAATGACAGTGGTGGACAGGTCTTGCAACCATTATTTAATGACTAAGGGCTCTTTCAGAATCGTGGCAGAGTGCCCTCTGAAAAGCAATGCGAGGTCAAATCGCTTTTCAGAGGACATTTGCTAGACAGTGAGAAGGCGTTATATTGCCTCCTTATAACCTGATTGAACCCTAAATGCTGCATTTCCGTGCCACAATCGTATACAGTGTACGTGGTTAGTGTGGCCCCACTGAACTTAATGGCAAGTTTGGCAAGTAGTGCTGCTTGTCAAACTTTGTACCCAGAGTTTAAAAAAAGGCACAAACAGTCGGCTAAATTCTAAAAATAAAAAACTCCCCAATTAGTCCATGTGTTATAAGGGCTTAATTAGTCCATAATATTAAGTTACAGTAGGTCCACAATGGAACTAATCACAGCACAAAGATAGGCAGCTCCACTGAGAGACAGTAATGGATCTCTGGAATAACAGTAGAGGGGGCACCACTAAGTTCAGTATTAAAACAACTTTAAAGAGGAGTTCCAGTCCCCCAGGAAAAAATTAAAAGCCAGCAGTTACAAATACTGTAGCTGCTGACTTTTAATATTAGGACACTTACCTGTCCAGGGATCTTGCGATGTCGGCACCCCATCCGATTTTTCAATTGGCTCTCAGGTGCTGCCGCCGCAGTTTCTTATAAGGGAAATCAGCAGTGAAGCCTTGCAGCTGCATATCCAGTTCCCTACAGTGCACTGAGCTTTGTGAATAGCCCGGCAGCAAGGGAAGGAGGAGGTCTCCCGGAAGTGGGGAAGGGTACCTGTCAAAAATAGGTACCCGCTCTCCCCCGAAAGGGGCCAAATGTGGCAGCAGAGGGAGAAGGGGGGAAGCAAACGAGCGGAGCTTTCCCTTTTGGTTGGAGCTCCACTTTAATAACTCTGATAAGGCAGCCAAATGTGCACTCACATAATCTAGATGCAATCTTATTGACAAGCACTCTCAATGTGGAATATTTTGAATGCAGCACATTTGGCTGCCTTATCAAAGTTAAATAAAGTTGTTTTTATACTGCACTTAGTGCAAAATGATGCGGCCACAAAGCATGTGTACAGCCCTGCCCAGCTATATTGTGACTGTTGGAGTGGACACCTCATATGTTCTATCCATCTAGAGAGTGTGTGTGTGTGTTTTTTTATTATTAATATATATACACACACATGAATGTATAAGTTATTTGGATATAAGCACAATACAACAAGAATTACCTTGGGCGCTATATGGAATGCCGATGCGGCTGCAATCTCGCACCATGTTCACAAAACTCGCAATCTTAAATTCTTCAGCAGCTTCTTCATCTTCATACTACAAACAAATAGAGGCAAAAGGCTTACAGATGAAATCCAGGCAGATATAAGAGAAATAGATTAATACAGATCTGTATTCAATGATATAGCACTAAATTTTTTTTTTTTTTTTAACAGAAGCAGTTTAGATATCTAAATATGACCTGGCATCAGCTTCTTGCAGTCTAAGTACCGCAGAGTCTAAACAGTGAGAGGGAGAAGCAGCACTAGGAGCTATTTAATTGGGCTGCATTGCCCATGTGCTAACAAGTGACGTGATAGGAGGAGAGAGCAGAGTGATAATGATGAGCTCATGAGTTTGCTGCTTCTCGTTACACTGTCCTTCAATGGATGGCAAAGGGATTGGAAAGTGTGGAGGGAGGAGTTCATAGAAACTTTGAAGCGGAGTTCCGCCTGGGGAAAAATAATTAAATGTCAGCAACAACAAATACTGTAGCTGCTGAATTTTAATATATGGACACTTACCTGTCCAGGGATCCGGCGATGTTTGCACCCCAGCCGCTTCTCTACTGCGCATGCGCGAAGCACGCTGTGCTTTGTAATTGGCTCCACAGCGGAGGAAGGAGGAGGGGGGCTGAACTTCTGAGGGACCGCACCAAGGCGCAGTCTCCCAGAAGTGGGGAAGGGGGGCCTGTCAAAAAAAGGTCCCCGTGCCCTCCTCCCCCCTGAGAGGTGGCAAATGTGGCATGGGAGGGTGTGGGGGTTGGGGGGGGAAGCAAATAAGCAGAGGTTCCACTTTTTGGGTGGAACTCCAGTTAAAGTGCCGGTTGACACCAGCGCGATTCCAGTGCGGGTTCCCACATTGCATAGAATTCACAGGCAGTTCATAGTGCCCTATGCGAACCGCTGCGGGTATAAATAGAAAGTTATGACACCCCCAGATCAGTTTGCATGTCGCAGTGTGAACTGTGAATGCGATCGGATTCTGGTGCAAAAAAAAAAAAAAAAAAAGTGGGTCCTGCACGATTTTGGTCTGAATGCGATGCGAATTCCGCTATACAATCTGTATGGCTGAATTTGCATTGCACAGACATTGCATGTGATCTGCACAGCAGTGCGGTGCGAATCACATGCGATGTCTGACATTGCTATAGTGTGAACCGGCACACTGTGTTAGGCCAAATTTTCCTTGGTTATAAAATACCCTGTGCAGTCAAGGGGCCTCAGTGCCATACCTGTAGGCGCATCAGGGCTTAAAGTGGTTCTAAAGGTTAAAGGTTTTTTTACCTTCATGCATTAGATGCATGAAGGTAAAAAACGTTCAATATACAGCTTCCCCCGCAGTCCCCCCTAATACTTACCGAGCCTGATCCAGAGATGTGCAGGAGAGCGGCTGCTCTCATTGGCTGAGACAGCAGCGGAGCCCTTGGCTTCCACTGCTGTCAATCACAGCTAGTGAGGAGTGAGCAGAGGGTGCAAACATCCCTTGTAATAGCAATAGGCAGTGACAGGCCCTCTTTACTGAGACATCTGGGGACCCAGATCTATTGGACACCAGATGTCTCCTCTGCCCTTAAAAGGGATAACTGGCTCCCTCACTCACTTTCCCATTTTTACGCCCTCTTAACGAATCAGAGAGACATTTCAGACTTACCTTTCATACATAAAATGGGAAAGTGACCTTCGAGTCACGTTTTCTCAGCCTCAGAAGGACACAATTGTTATGTTTGCCCATAAAGCCTCTTTGGCAAGCAGGTACCAGGAGGGAGGTTACAAACTTTCAACACGGTGGTACAGGACGCTGGCTAAATTACACAAGATGTACCCCCAGGTCTCGGATACCTGTTGGCGCTGTGGGGAACTCTTCTACATGTTTTTTGGGAATGCTCAAAATTAACCAGTTTTGGGAATGACATAGAAACTACAATTGAGACCCTGATGGGAGGTTCCCTTAACAGGAACCTGGCAGTGTATTTACTCAATGATACCCCTTATCTAACAAAAAGTTTAAAAATTCTTTACTCAGACATTTACTTACGGCTGCCAAAGCCTGCATTCCGGCCTTATGGAAAAGTACATGTCCTCCCACAATGGCACATTGGCGATCAAGACTGGCAGAAATTCAGGTTATGGAAAATCTCACCATGGCTTTGAAGGAACAGGAGGATACGTTTTGGAAGATTTGGACTCCTTATTTCTTTTACAGGGATTAGACACCGCTTGCGTCTCAGTCTCCATAGTTTCTCGATATACCTGAGGGCATACTGGGTTATGAAGGTCGCTATCTGCCGTAGGGATCTCATTACCCTCCCACAATGTCTTTATTTTTTCTTTTTCTTCTTCTTCCCTATTCCTTTATATCTGGTCTTTGGAGTCTATACTCCGTATTTTATACTGCAGTGTGCTTCCTGGGACCGATTATTCGGTATCATATACATATATGTATAAAAATGGATTTTATTATAACTTACCGTAAAATCCTTTTCTCCGAGTTCACTGACAGACGCAGCTTCTTCATGACTTTGTGGGTTTTATGTTCGTCCTACTAGGAGTTAACTAGGCAGGGAAAAGAATCAGCTGGCCCCTCCCTTGGGGGCCGTCCTCTCTTCCTACATCAAACCCCCTCACAGAATAGCTCTTCAGTTCGTACACAAGCCGTACCAAAACAGAGCCCAGAGGGGTGGGTTCTGCGTCTGTCAGTGAACTCGGAGAAAAGGATTTTACAGTAAGTTATAATAAAATCCCTTTTTCTCCTACGTTCACTGACAGACGCAGCTTCTTCATGACTTTGTGGGGACGTCCCCAAGCTGTGTCAATAAAAGAGGGGTGGGTAAACGCAAACAACTGTACCCAACTGAACCTCTGAGATGGAGTCAGACGCACCTACACTACCGCCTGCAGAGCCTGAGGCCAAAGGCAGCATCCAAAGATGTGAACACATCAACTTATAAACTTAGTAAAAGTGTGAACCGAGGCCCAAATGGCCGCATTGCACACCTGTGACACCGAAGCCTGGTGTCTGACAACCCAGTAAGTACTAACCGCCCGGGTAGAATGAGCCGTGACCGGAAAAAGGGGGAACCTAGCCCCGAACAGAATACACATGGGTCACGGTCTTTTTTTTTTTTTTTTTTTTTTTAAATCCACTGAGAAATCATAGCCGAAGAGGCCGCCAGACCTTTTGTGCGGTCCTTCTGGCACAACAAAACAAGGCGCCAGCCTTACGAAAAGGAGCTGTAGTAGCCAAGTACACTCTTAAGGCCCTTACTACGTCCAAAGTATGCCACTCAAACTCCTTCGAGTGCGATGGACGAGGGCACAATGAAGGCAGGACAATATCTTCATTGATAAGAAAAGAGGAAACTACCTTCGGGAGAAAAGGAAGGAAGGGGTCGCAAGACCGCCTTATCCTATGCATTACCAATAAGGAAACTTGCACGATAGTGCAGCCAATTCCGATACTCGTCTGGCAGAAGTAAAGGCGACTAAGAAAGCCACCTTCTGCGACAGAAGTTGGAAGGAAATCTCCCTGAGTTTTTGATAAGGTGGTTTTTGAAGAACAGAAAGCACCAGATTCAGATCCCACGGAGCCATCGGAGATCTCACCCGAGGCACCACATGTCGCACACCTTGTACAAAGGTACGAATCAGAGAGTGCGAAGCCAAGGTCTTTGAAAAGTATGGCTAAAGTCGAGAGCTGGCCCTTAAGGGTACTCAAAGCCAACTGCTTATTCAGACCCTGCTGTAAAAAGGGTCAGTATCCTGGAGACTACAAACGAGCGATGGTTAAAACCCTCCGCCTCGCACCAAGTAATGTAAGCCTTCCAGGTGCGGTGATAAAAACCTGCGAGAGGTGCACTTGCGAGCTGTCAACAGAGTAGGGATCAAGGAGTCGGCCACTCCTCCATCTCTGAGCACCTGGGACTCAATAACCAAGCCGTCAAAACCAGCGAGGGTAAAGCAGGGTGCAAGATGGGTCCCTAGAGACAGGAGGTCGTCCCGCATCGGGAGCCGCCAGGAGGCGTCTGCCACCATTTGCACTACTTCGGCGTACCAGGTGCGCCGAGGTCAAACCGGGGCCACCAGAATGGTCGGAATTTCTTCCATCACTATTCTGCGCACCAATCTCGGAAGCAGACATATGGGAGGAAAAGCGTACAGGAGGCGATAACGGCTCCAGGGAGCCACCAGGGCATCCGTGGCCACTGCCAACGGGTCCTTTGTCCTGGACACAAAAGTTCTCACCTTGAGATTGAACCTGTCACATCCGGTGTCCCCCATTTGAGGCAAATCTGATTGAACACCCCCGGTGAAGGGACCACACCCCCTGGTCCAGCTTCTGGCGACTAAAAAGTCCGCCAGCCAGTTCTCCACACCTGGGATGTAAACCACAGAGATTGCCGGAACGTAGAGTTCCGCCCAACGCAGAATCAAAGCTGCCTCCGCAGCCACCGGTGGGCTCCGCGTGCCGCCCTGATGATTCACATACGCCACCGCCGTGGCATTATCCGATTGAATTCAAATCGGGCGGCCTTGCAATCTCCTTGTCCGATGAGAAAGACACAGTCAGATCTCTCTCAGCTCCAGCACGTTGATGGGTAGGCAGGCCTACTGGGCCGACCAACGACCCTGAGCTGATAGTCGTTCCAGGACTCCGCCCCAGCCCGTCAGGCTGGCGTCCATGGTGATTACCGTCCACCGAAGGGACAGGAACGACTTCCCCCGAGTGAGGGCCGAGTCCCGTAACCACCAGGCGAGGGACGCCCTGATCTGAGGGCCCAGCCGGATCGGAAAATCCAACGACCGGTGGGGCTTGTCCCATTGGACCAAAATTGCTCGCTGGAGCAAACGAGTGTGACTCTGGGCAAAAGGTATCGCCTCAAACGACGAGACCATGAGCCCCAGCACCCTCATACAGAACCGCAAGGAAGACCGGCGGCGTGATAGGAGGGTGCGCACAGCCGACTGTAAGTTCTGTAGCTTCGTCGGAGGGAACAACACCTTTGCTTGTCCATAATGATACTCCAGACGGCAGGAAGGAGACACCGACGACTACTGCAGGTTGAGCAACCAGCCGAAGTCCCGCAATGAGACCATTGCGATGTCCACATTCTCCTCCAGGGCAGAGACAGAGTCCGCTCGCAGGAGCAGATCGTCCAGGTACGCCACTATGGCAATGCCCCACCTGCGCAGCAACGCCAACACCGGGGCCAGAAACTTCGTGAACACCCGGGGCGCGGAGGTCAAGCCGACGGAAAGAGCTACAAATTGAAAATGGCGAACCCCAACCGCGAACTGCAGAAAACGCTGATGTCGCGGATGGATGGGGACATGGATGTACGCATCCTTCCCAATGACGCTAGGAAGTCCCCCTGGTGCAGGGCGGCCACTACCGATCGAACAGACTCCATCCGGAATTCTCACGCCCTGACAAACCTGTTTAGGGCCTGCAATTCCAGAATGGGCCGAAAGCCGTCCCTTTGTTGGGCACCACAAAGAGATTAGAGTAAAAACCTCAAAATCCCTCTCTGAGGGAACCGGTACAATTACTCCCTGTTCCGATAGAGCCTGTACTGCCCTGGAAGGGCCAGCCTGCGCTCCAGCGGGAGGTTTAATTTTGATGGAAAGTGCGAACCCCCGAAGACGTCCCCCCACCCGACACTCGGGTGGGGGCGCCCCATCAGGCTGAGGAAGACTTGGCTTCCGTCTTTCCTGGTTTGTGCTGCCACTGCCGGCGTCCGGCCCCTGCAGCAATCTCACTGGAAAGGGTTCCCTTGCTTGCCGTGCCTGATGCACGAAAAGGCTACCTCTGACCCGACGTAGCAGGCTCCTGTCTAAGGCGGAACTCACGCCTGCAGGGCTCAGGAAGGAAAGTACTCTTGCCTGCTGTGAGATCCTTAATGATTTCAGCAAGGCGCGAGCCAAATGGGCGCCCACCCTGAAAAGGAAGATCAGCCCAACCTAGTGCGAAAGCGTGGTCACCGACCAGGGTCGCAGCCAAGAGTTCTGTGAAGTCTAAAAGGCCGCTATCGACATTCTAGACAGCAAGGGCAGAACATCCACCCCGTTCAAGAACAAGGACTTCAAAAGTGCCTCTGTCCTTCTATCGGCAGGATCCATAAGTAAGGAGTCCCCGCCATAGGAATGCTAGTCGCCTTGGTAAGGCGTGCAATAGGCGGATCCACCGCAGGAGATTCCCCATTTCTTTAGGAAATTCTCCCCAAAGGGATAGCGTTCATAAAACGGCCAGTCAGTGAGGAGGAACGCCGGGTTGCTGCCATTCACGATATAGGAAATGGTCAAAAATTTAACTGCAAGGATAGGACTTGGGCCTTGGGGGGCCTAGAAGACCGCACACATAAGCAGATCGCGATTCGCCCGTTTGATGCAACTTGGTGCGAATGCCAGCGATAATGGTGGCGACCAGCATATTGTCCTGGTCAGCCACTGGCTCTTGGTCCTCCTCAGCTACCATGTCACCTCAGCAGACAAGTCCCCCGGGGTCTCTAAGACCCTTGAAGCCCCTCAAACTCAGAATCTTCCCCTGAGGATAAAAAAGGAGGGGGGGGGGCGCTTCCAGGGAGCCCGCAGAGCGGCGTCCCCACGTGGAAAGATTTCAGTGAGAACATCCCGCAGCTGGGTGAGAAAAGCCCCTTGGGCAGACTGCGTGGCTGCTGATGCCCTGTCAGCAGGTTTGGCAGGGAGATCAGCCACACACCCCCACAGGATCCGAGGACAGCACCCCACCGCCACCAGCACCCAGAGGGAGCCCAGCTGTACTTGCGATTTTTGCTGCCCATGAGCGCCGACCATTGGAAAATACTGCCTGTCACCGTCCATTTTCTGAGGGGAGAAGCTGCAGCCACGTGTAGAATGCAGAGCATGCAGTGAAGATGGCCGCCAGGAAGCACTAGAGGCTGAAACACACCTCTCAGGCAACATGCAGTACCGAATATGGCCGCTCCGAGCGCTAGAGGGAAAGCCCCATAGGCTGGAAATGTCCGCGGCTACGGCAAAATGGCGGCGGTCCGCCGCAAAATGGCGGCCGAAGGACCGCATGGTGATGCTGGACGAGAAGGCCGAACGAACGGGCAACGCTGGGGAGGGGGGCGAGGTGTGGCAGGGGGCAAGATGAAAGGCTGATCCCCACCGGTGGCTACCCCGGACAAGCTACTGGAGCAGTGGAAAAACCGCATTTGCGGACGTCGGGCCCACTTCACTCCCCGGGTGGGGAGGAAGGCAGGGCGCTCACTTACCCGTCCGACGCCACGGCAGCCACCGAACGCAGACTTTCCACCCTCGATGGGGGGCATGCTGCCGGCCCAGAGTCGCCCTGCCGAACGAATCGGGAAGGGGACCATGTGGGGGATCTCGCCCCGGGCCACCCGAACGGGTAAGATGCGGCGGGTCCCTGTGTTGGGGCCGGCTTCGCATCATGTTGGCCAGGTCGGGGAAAGTACAGAGCACCAGGACCCTCGATGCCCTGACCGGCTTCTTGATAGCAGATCATCTTGATTGCAGCAAAAAAAGAAAAGAAAATAAAAAAGAAAAATGGTCACAATAGGACCGCAGTTCCCTGCAGGGAAGCCAGGTAAACTCCTTGCGAACTAGGCATTGAAACTGAAGAGCTCTTCTGTGAGGGGGTTTGATGTAGGAAGAGAGGACGACCCCCAAGGGAGGGGCCAGCTGATTCTTTTCCCTGCCTAGTTAACTCCTAGTAGGACGAACATAAAACCCACAAAGTCATGAAGAAGCTGCGTCTGTCAGTGAACGTAGGAGAAAAGTATTTTCGGGGAATTGGTAACTTGAAACGTTAGACCATCCTATTTTTTGGTAGGGTTGAGAACACCTGGAATGATTATTTTTACGACTCGGTCAGATGAGCTATGAATGTTTTCTGGTAGACTTTGTTGGGATGTTACTTTGTACTACTTTGTATTGCTGTACCAACTTCCTTCATACCTAAATAAAGAATTAAAAAACAAAAAAGCTTTGGATCATACCAATATGATCTGATGCTTTTTTCAAAACAGTAATGGTTTGTTTACAACTGGCGAAACCCGAAGTGATGAAATACTCGTTGCTTAGGTTTTTTAGACCATAGAGATGATAGGAGCCATTCCAGCTCCTGATTAGCTTTATGGTCAGCCAGCAGAACCACTGGCTGCAATCCCAGGTTCCCCAGGGGAATGGGAGAGCCTGGGAAGATTTCGGAAAGCGGCGGGATGACCCCTTTCTGCCACTTGTAAACGCAAACAAGTGGCAATATCATCTCAGTATCTTTTTTTTTTTTTTACATCCAACATTGCACTTTGATGTAAAAGCAATCCAGTAGCTATTTAGCCACTAGGATTGCTTTTACAACAAAGTGTTCTACCGGCTGTAACAAAAAAGACACTGGGATAATGTCTGCAGCTGCTGGCGTCATCCCGTTATAAACACTCAAAGACGGGCAATGTACGGGTACGTCACCTGCCATTAATTGCCTAAAATATCGGCTCTGAATGGACTGTCCGTATATAAATGATCTCCATTTTATATTTATAATATGCGCTCTTTGTTGTACATACCTCATTCTCAGTCATGCAGTGGAAGTGAAGGTTCCTCCAGCAGCCCACATAGGGTAGCAGGTAGGTGTAGTTCACAGGATTACAGTACAGGTGCACACTGTCGGCCTTTATGACGATGATGACATCTACAAAGACATAAAATAAATCAATCAGATTTCCCCGTCCTCCAGGCAGGCTGAGGTGTGACAAGCCACCGACACGTTACTCACCATCCAGGACTTCTTCAGGGAAGCCGGTCCTTTCAAAGTCGGCATTTCTCTGGCTGTACAAGTCAAAGAGCAGATAGTTGGCCAGCTCCCTGCACCCTTCATTGTACCGGCTGTCAATTCCTGGAAAACATACAAATGGATCAAACACAGGATTTCTACACTGCGCAGAGAGGACTACTACTACAATCAGAACCTTTCCCGAAATGTAACCCTAGCTGGAATCTGATGACAGAGACCCAACCATATGTATGAGAGGGACATGAGAGGCGTCTACATAGGACATGAAATAATTCAATAGATCTAGAATAATAATAAGAATAATGAGGACCTGTCAGATGTAGATAATGACCATGGAGCTTATTATACAGTAAATTAAAAAAACAGTAAGGCCTGGTTTACACGAGCAGTGCTCTCTAAAGAGCAATCCATGTTCAAGATCACTTTTCAAAAAGCATTTGATAGGCTAGAGGAGCTGTTGTATTGCCTCCTCACTGCCTTAACTCCTTGGGGTTGCAGGGCACTCCTATTCAATAAATGGGTCATGCGCTTAGCAGGCGAGACTGCCCATTGAATGTGAGGGCGGACATCATTTTTGCCGAGCACCATCTGGAAGTGGAGGAGAGGACAATTGTGGCACGGCCATTGCAGGCAACCAACAATAACAAAGGGTTAAAGCTGACCTCCAGCCTTCCCTTTAGTCTTGCACAGTTGTACCGGCTACTCTCCTGTAATGGCTCCCTCTGATTTCACTGCACACTGTGAGCTTCTCACAATGTGCATTGGAAGCTGCAGCAAGTCAGACCTCCAACATCATCTAGCGCTTTCCTCCCCAGCCTGACTATCTCTGTCCCGCCTCCCGCCCCTTTCTTTCACTGGATTCCAGTTATTCAGCTGCAAGATTTAGCTTACTGATGTAAAGGGGGGGGGTCTCTGATAGGGACCCCAATGTATGAGAGGAGAGCTCTGATGGGGACCCTAATGTAAGGGGGGAGCTCTGATGGAGGCCCTGATGTAAAAAGGGGGGGCTCTGATGGGGATCCTGATTTATGGCGGGATAAAATATTTAATAGGGACGTTCTGTAACTAGCTGAAGCTACAGTATGCAGTGTATAAGACAACCCCCGATTTTTGGGGTATCTTTTTTACTATAAAAAGTTGTCTTATACACCGGAAAATACAGTAAGCTGTGTTTGGAGCCCCTTGGCCTACAACTGTGACCTCTGGACTTAACAGAATAAAAAATACAAATTTGCCAAACAACCTATTTTGGTTGGAATACAGCAAAGAAATATAAGCCCCTCACCAAGTATACAGAGGATGCCATCCGGAGCGGTCTTACTGGGTTTTCTGAGGATCTCTTGTATTTTCCTTAGACGGCTGCAGCTGATGAAAAAACAGGAAAGATCATTAATACAAGAAGAGTGAAAATGTCACAAATCACCATTTACACTAACAGGTTATGGTAACACACACAACTTGCATTATGGTGCCATTCATTTGGAATGCCACCCCAAGGGAGTACAACACAAGACATGGGAGAATCAAAGAGCCAGGGATATAGTCCCACTGTAGCTGGATAGAGCCTGCGGTATGGGGGTGCTGCGATAAACCCCCAAATGGTTAAGTGGTAGCAACATCGCAAGAAAGCATTTCGCACTTTTCAGGCGTTTCCACTGAAGTCCATGGGGACAACAATGCTCAATTCTGCCTAAAAAAAGTGGCTCATGTACATTTCTGAGCGACAGGTGTTTTGCTACAAGCGACAGAACGCTCAGACGTGAACAAGAGCTACTGAAAACAACAGGTTTTTGCTTGTTGAGTGTTTTTGAGCTACAAAACACTCGAGTGTGATCAGGGGCTACAAGGACACAGCATTCCTAGCAGGATCAGCAGCATATTGGTGTGCTTGCTGAAACTGATCTTAGTCTGAAAGAAGAAAACAAATGCAGCCACAACATCGAAGAATGAGTTAGCTACAATTTGTTATATTTTTTGTGTTCTTAAGTGGAGGTTTAAATGTGTAGGCATCATTGTTTTTGCATGCAGTGCAATTGCTTTATCCACTTCAGCTCTAGGTTTACCCCCCTTCATGACCAGGTCAATTTTTGTGATACAGCACTGCATTCATTTAACTGACAATTGCGAAGCTGTGTACCTAAATAAAAGTGATGTCCTTTTTACCGACAAATACGCTTTCTTTTGGTGATATCTGATCACCTCTGCGGGTTTTTTTTATTTTTTGCGCTATAAATAATAAATATATATATATACACACACACACACACACACACACAGTTGTATGCAAAAGTTTAGGAACCCCTGGCAATTTCCATGACTGTCATTTATAAATATTTGGGTGTTTGGATCAGCAATTTCATTTTGATCTATCAAATAACTGAAGGACACAATAATATTTCAGTAGTGAAATGTTTATTGGATTAACAGAAAATGCGCAATAAACATCAAAACGAAATTAGACAGGTGCATAAATTTGGGCACCCTTGCCGTTTTGTTGATTTGAATACCTGTAACCACTTAGCACTGATTAATTGGAACACACAATTGGTTTGGTGAGCTCATTAAGCCTTCAACGTCATAGACAGGTGCATCCAATCATGAGTAAAGGTATTTAAGGTGGCCAATTGCAAGTTGTTGTTCTCTTTGACTCTCCTCTGAAGAGTGGCAACATGGGGGCCTCAAAACAACTCTCAAATGACCTGAAAACAAAGATTGTTCTACATTATGGTTTAGGGGAAGGCTACAAAAAGTTATCACAGAGATCTAAGCTGTCAGTGTCCACAGTGAGGAACATAGAGAGGAAATGGAAGACCACAGGCACAGTTCTTGTTAAGGCCAGAAGTGGCAGCCACATAAAATATTGGAGAGGCGAAGGATGGTGAGAACGATCAAAAACAGCCCACAGACCACCTCCAAGGACCTACAACATCAACTTGCGCACTTTGCACATGGAGAAGCTGAATGGGAGAGTGATGGGAAAGAAGCCTTTTATGCACGCGCGCCACAAACGGAGTCGCTTGAAGTATGCAAACGCACATTTGGACAATGATTGAGTTATTTGGTCATAACAAGGGGTGTTATGCATGGCGGCAAAAGAGCACAGCGTTCCAAGAAAAACACTTGCTACCCACAGTAAAATTTGGTGGAGGTTCCATCATGCTGTGGGGCTGTGTGGTGGTGCCGGTACTGGGAATCTGGTTAAAGTTGAGGGTCGCATGGATTCCACTCAATATCAGCAGATTCTTGAGAATAATGTTGAGGAATCAGTCACAATGTTGAAGTTACGCCGGGGCTGGATATTTCAACAAGACAACGATCCAAAACACTGCTCAAAATCTACTCTGGCATTTATGCAGAGGAACAAGTACAATGTTCTGGAATGGCCATCCCAGTCCCCAGACCTGAATATCATTGAACATCTGTGGGGTGATTTGAAGCGGGCTGTCCATGCTCGGCAACCATCAAACCTAACTGAACTGGAGATGTTTTGTAAGGAGGAATGGTCCAAAATCCATTCATCCAGAATCCAGACACTCATTACAGCTATAGGAAGCGTCCAGCGGCTGTTATTTCTGCTAAAGGAGGCTCTACTAAATATTGATGTGATTTTTCTGTTGGGGTGCCCAGATTTATGCACCTGTCTAATTTTGTTATATATATATATATATATATATATATATATATATTTATTTTACTTTCTGGTAAAAAACATCCAATAACAAATGTAAAAAAAAAATCGAATTTCTTCATCAATTTAGGCCAATATGTATTCTGTTACATATTTTTGGTAAAAGAAAATCCCAATTAGCGTATATTGTTTGGTTATAGCGTCTACAAACTATGGAATATATTTATGGATTTTTTATGTATTTATTATGTTTTATTAACTAGTCATGGCAGCAATCAGCAACTGCGGCGGGCAAATCGGACACTGAGTGACACTTTTTTGAGACCAATGACACTAATACAGTGATCAGTGCTAAAAATATGCACTGTCACTGTACTGCCACTGAAAGGAAAAGGGTTAACACCAGGGGCGATCAAAGGCTAAAATGTGTGCCTAGGGGGTGCTTACTAACTGTGTGGGATGTGCTTTTACTGTGCAAAGGCAGAGTTCCTTAGCAGAACACAGGACCACTGCCTTCCCCTCTCACAGAATGGTGATCTGCCTTTTTTACATAGGCAGACCGCCGTTCTTCTCTCTGGAACAATTGGCGGGTCCCGGCGGACACAGAATCCGCCAAACCCACTGACTGGCTCCCGCTGTGTCCAATCACAGTGGGAGCGGGTCGCCGACGGTGGGTGTACCAGAATTGCAGAATCACGTACAGGTACACGATTCTGCACAGGAGAGCTGCCTTGCCGCTATATATTATATATATATATTAGGCAAGCAGTTAAAGAAGAATTCCAGGTATGGATAGAACTACATAGTTACATTGGCCAAGTTTGGCTCAATATAACAATGCATGTACCATGCCCATATACCACACCTGTGGGATCTCTGTGAAAGCTGGAAAGAACTGTAGTAGGAACCGCTGCGCCAGTGATCTCCACTAGCTTCCAGGTCCCGTGCCAAGCAGCTGCCCTGCTGCATTTTGAAAGCAAAGTCTCTTGCTTGGCATGGGTGTCATTTTTGAGATCACTCTGCATTTTTTCAATGAATGCAAAGTGTTCTTTGATTGCATGAGGTTAGTAGGTGATGTCACGAGCTCCACCTCGTCCAATCAGAGGACACTTTGCATTCATTGAAAAAGTGCAAAGTGTTCCCTAAATTACCCCCAACGGGCAATGTTTTGTGAACTTCCCTTAGATAAAATATCTCTGCTTCCCTGGCTTCGGTACAATCTGTTCTACAAAACTTTAGCAGAGTCTCATATTATAAAGTTAATACAGATAAATCCTCAATGCTGAATCTAGGCATTGATGGCACAACAAGCAGTCTTATTAGTCACGAATATCCGTTTCCATGGGCAGACCACAGCATTACCTACCTCGGTATCACCCTCACTAACTCTACTAAAACACTATTCAGGTACAACTATGTAGAAGCCAAACACATGCTCATCCAAGATACCAATAACCTATCTAAATTCGAATTTTCATGGTCAGGTAGACTAGCAGCCTTCAAGATGACTGTATTACCTAAGTTACTGTTCATCTTCCAAGCTGTTCCAATCCCTCTTACGTGCAAATACCTCAATTCACTCCAATCTATCATACACAAATTTGTATGGCAAGGCATGAAAGCTAGAAGTTCTCATACTAAACTTATAAAACATAGGAACGCTGGAGGCATGGGGTACATAGATATACAGGACTACTACTGGGCCACTATACTTACACAGCTAAAAGAATGGATAACACCAAACCCGTCTGCATCTTGGGGCAATATCGAGGCCACCATGATCCCGTA
>BLSH010284851.1:1207957-1224662 GCA_018402905.1 Glandirana rugosa
TTACACTTAACGGGATAATCCATTAAGGGTCTCCACACACTGTGGTTTTGTGACTGGACGAATACTACAACAAATAAACCGTACGACTAGACATCCCGTTACTATACTTCATTGGGTATCCTTTTTTTTGTTTTTTTTGTGTCGTCGAGAGTGGTCACGAATAAACACTAACCAACGTAATCTCAAGTGTTTATAGTTGTAGTGCGACCATATACAACTGTAGGTCATCCCAACGTCGTTATGACTATGGCCATAGCCACGGCTACGACTCATTAAAGAATTTCGCCTCAAGGTGGGATTTCACCTTGAAGGCGACCAACCTAAGGTGGGGGGGAGTCCACAGCAGGTGTCCTCTTCCCCCTCCCCCCCGAAAGGTGCCAAATGTGACACCTGAGGGGGGGTGGAATCCAACCAGCGGAAGTTCCACTTTAGGGTGGAACTCCGCTTTAAGAAATTACTCAGCATCGGCACCGATACCGGTATCAGTATTGCTGCAACCCTACTGGATGTCAACATATACCAGCGTGATGTTGATATTTGTGAACTCTAATGCAACCAATCACAAATAAGCACTGGTGAGAGCTGCTGTGTTTTTTTTGTTTTTTTTCCTATGGGTTACTTCATATCATTGCCCTACAGATCAGCATGCCAAATAAACAACATCATAAGCAGGTCAGTGTTTTGGTGTCACACACCTCTGGGAATTACCTAATAGGGCAATTCACATTCCGATATGTACAGCGGTAGAGGACTTCAGACCTTTGACTGCACGCTGCCTGCAATCATAACAAAGGCAGAGATTTTCTGTGTTTATGAAGCAGCCGGGCCAATTTGGACAGAATTGTTTAGTTGCAGGCAACGCAGGCGTCATCGTCTGGCTGAGCAACATCAATTAACCCTTTACCATCACCGAGAGATCTCATACGCTGGTTTCACACACACTCAGCAGCCAAGAGTGCGACAAGCTGACTGTCGAGATTCAGGTGGAAGGGATCTAGCGGCTATTGCTTCCAGACCCCTGATAAATTGTTGGCCCCCACCCTGTTCTGCCATGTTTCTGCTATCCAACCTGCAGACACGGAATTAACATGGCGGGTGTTGCTGGATAGAAGGCAGGGAGACCAGCGAACGTCCATTCGCTGCTCTCTACTAGCTAGTAAAAATCTGGAAGAGACAAAGATTTGGTCACTTCTGGTTTTTGAGGTCACTTTCCCTGGCTGCTGTGAACGGGGAAGAAGCTAATGGAGCATTATCTGCACCCCATTAGCTTCAGTGGAGTGCAGGGGAGACATCAGGGGTCTAATAGATCCCTATTGTCTCATTAAAAAGAACCTGTCACATTAAAAATGCAGTCATATTTGCTATAGCTACTGGTTCCCTATAAATAATAATAAAGTTTTAAAAAAGTGGTAAAAGAAAGTGGAAAGGTACACCCAAGAGCCCTCCCAACCACCACATACATATGTATGTAAATGCTTATGTTGGGAGTGCCTATGCATGAATACGTTGAGTGAGGTAAACATTCAATATCTTCACGCACGCTGGAGTAGGAGCAATAATTCTAGGGCCATTGTTCACAGTTAACTGATGGCCTGTAGGTAGCGTCACTGACCTGAGCCAATGACTAGTAGGTAGTTCACTGACCTGAGCTGATGACCTCTAGGTAAGTAGCGTCACTGGCCTGAACAGATGGCCTGTAGATAGCATCACTGACATGAACTGATGACCTGTAGGAAGCGCCACTGACCTGAACTAATGATATGTAAGTAGCGTCACTGAGCTGAACTGATGACCTGTAGGTAGCGTCACGGCCTGAACTGGTGACCTGTAGGTAGTGCTACTGACCTGAACTGATGACCTGTAGATAGTGTCACTGGCCTGAACTGATGACCTGTAGGTAGTGCTACTGACCTGAACTGATGACCTGTAGATAGTGTCACTGGCCTGAACTGATGACCTGTAGGTAGTGCTACTGACCTGAACTGATGACCTGTAGGTAGCGTCACGGCCTGAACTGGTGACCTGTAGGTAGTGCTACTGACCTTAACTGATGACCAGTAGGTAGTGTCACTGACCTGAACTGATGACCTGTAGGTAGTGTCACTGACCTGAACCGATGACCTGTAGCTAGTGTCACTGACCTGACGACCTGTATGTAGTGTCACTGACCTGAACTGATAACCTGTAGGTAGCATCACTGACCTGATAGCGAGTAAGTAGCAGTACTGACCTGAACCGACAGCCTCTAGGTAGCATCAATGACCTGAACTGACAGCGAGTAGGTAGAGTTACTGACCTGAACTGACAGTGAGCAGGTAGCAGCACTGACCTGAACTGACGGCCTGTAGGTAATGAGCCCTAAAATGAACAGAGTAAACGGCTGCGCTCATTTCATGTGACATAAAAATAGCAACTATAGCCATTTTATTCTCCGGGGTCTCGGACTTTAGAAAATATATAATGTTTAGGGCGTTTGTTTAACTAATCTTCGGTCCTTTGGCAGCGAAGGGGATAAGAGCATAAAAAACTTTATGGAGATGAAAGGAGCGAGCCATAATTGTGTAGGAATTCTCAGACATATCATGCCATTTGCTGGCTTGCGATGTTTGTGATGTCTCCTATCATAACCAACACTATTATGGGAGTCAGAAGAGCTTCTACCAAAGGCTTTTCATCTGGTTATTTTTCTTTATGACAACATTACCTGTAAGGGAGGTCTGAACTTTATAATTAAAGAGTACTGTATAATTATCTGTACTTCCATACGGACCTGAGGCTCGGGGTGAAAAATGCTAAGTTCTAAGGCTTGAATGTAAAAATGTAATAAATGCACACTTTTTATGTTATTAATGTTGGTTCATTTATTACATTTTTGCAGACGGAGGACTACGCCTTTAATCTGCGTATGTAGCCCTTTACCTGGAGCTCAGCTTTAACTAAACAAGTTCTGCCATTGCCAAGAAAGACGGGTGACTGCATGGTCACCATAACGTCTGTGAAGATGTTGTTGGATTGGAGGCTAAACTGAGGCCGAGAGACTTTATTGTCCAAATCACATATAATTAAAAAATTCCAAAGAAACATCAGTCATCAGGGATTCTGTTCCATTTAATCATTCTATTGTAATACTAACAATAGGGAGAGGATGTTTCCGCTTATAAGAAGATTACGCTAAGGATCTCTACGTCTCATTGCTCCCGCTATGTGATCTCGGCATGTATCCAACCCTTCCTCCTCTGACCTATGAATATCTCCCCCGTCATCTCTATGGGATGTATTTGTAAAAAAAAAAAATAATAAAATATCCTGTGAAAGTAAATGTACATTTGTCTTGTACGAACAGGGCAAAAAAAAAAAAACAACAAATGTTGTTAGACTATTGTCTGTGCTGGATGAATGTTTTTCATTCATTTAAAATGGAAAATATCGCATTTGGACATTAGATGGCGCTACAGTGAGGGAAAAAAGTATTTGATCCCCTGCTGATTTTGTACGTTTTCCCACTGACAACAAAATGATCAGTCTATAATTTTAATAGTAGGTTTATTTTAACAGTGAGAGACGGAACAACAAAAATGTCCAGAAAAACACATTTAAAAAAAGTTATAAATTGATTTGCATTTTAATGAGTGAAATAAGTATTTGATCCCCTATCAACCAGCAAGATTTATGGCTCCCAGGTGTCTTCCATACAGGTAACAAGCTTAGATTAGGAGCACTCTCTTTGAGCCTAGGTTCATATTAATGCGATTTGACATGTCAAATTGCATACCAAATTGGCAGCAACTGCCAGCAATGGCACTGTCTGAATCGGTGCAACGCCGCACTTGCGGCGCAGCACCGATTCCCAAAAGTAGTTTCTGTACTACTTTTGGCGACATCAGGGTACAATTTCCATAGACATTTGTGCAGAAACCCGCACAGATGTCTGAAAATCACCCCTGAAGTCAGGACTGACATGCAGGAATCAAATCATGCGAATTCAGCTGAACTCTCATGATTTCATTCCCACTGTCAGTGTGAACCTGGGCAAAGGGAGTGCTCCTAATCTCAGCTTGTTACCTGTATAAAAGACTCCTGTCCACAGAAGCAATCAGATTCCAACCTCTCCACCATGGCCAAGACCAAAGAGCTGTCCAAGGATATCAGGGACAAAATTGTAGACCTACACAAGGCTGGAATGGGCTACAAGACCATCGCCAAGCAGCTTGGTGAGAGGGTGACAACAGTTGGTGCGATTATTCGCAAATGGAAGAAACCCAAAGTAACTGTCAATCTCCCTCGGTCTGGGGCTCCATGCAAGATGTCACCTCGTGGAGTTTCAATGATCATGAGAATGGCGAGGAATCAGCCCAGAACTACACAGGAGAATCTTGTCAATGATCTCAAGGCAGCTGGGACCACAGTGACCAAGAAAACAATTGGTAACGCACTACGCCGTGAAAGTGGTTGTCAACTCTTGACAACCACTTTAAACTACAGGTAATCAGGCTTACCTGTAGATTCCCTGTATATCTCCTAAACCTGTATGGTTTAGGAGATATACGCTATACTGGCATGTGCCAACGTCAACGGGCACATACGCAGTGAAGAAACGGCCTCTGTGCAGTTTCTTCACTGACAGCGTGCCGCCATTGGCGGCTCCCCCGTGCAGGCGCGGGAGTGACGTCACGCAACTCCGGCCAGTCACAGCACCAGAGTGAGTGGCCCCAGAAGGAAGAGGGGCGAAGATGGACGCTCCCTGCTGTGGGGACAGCGCAGGCGTCGATGGCAGATAAGTGGCACTAGCCTATTATGCTTCTACATTGCAGGTGAATAAGAGGAAGTAAACCCATGAAAGTTGACATCAGGGTTTACTTCCTCTTGAAGGACTGAAATCCTGAGCGCCCACAAGGTCCCCCTGCTCAGGAAAGCTCATGTACAGCCCGTCTGAAGTCTGCTAATGAACAGCTGAATGGTTCAGAGGAGAACTGGGTGAAAGTGCTGTGGTCAGATGAGACCAAAATCAAGCTCTTTGGCATTAACTCAACTCGCCGTGTTTGGAGAAGGAGGAATGCTGCCCTATGACTCCAAGAACACCATCCCCACCGTCAAACATGGAGGTGGAAACGTTATGCATTGGGGGGGGGGGGGGGGTTTCTGCTAAGGGGACAGGACAACTTCACCGCATCAAAGAGGCGATGGACGGGGCCATGTACCATCAAATCTTGGGTGAGAACCTCCAATGCCAGGGCATTCAAAATGGGTCGTGGATGGGTATTCCAGAATGACAATGACCCAAAATACACAGCCAAGGCAACAAAGGAGTGGCTCAAGAAGAGGCACATTAAGGTCCTGGAGTGGCCCAGCCAGTCTCCAGTCCTTAATCCCATAGAAAATATGTGGAGCGAGCTGAAGGTTCGAGTTACCAAACGTCAGCCTCGAAACCTTAATGACTTGGAGAGGATCTGCAAAGGGGAGTGGGACAAAATCCCTCCTGAGATGTGTTGCCTCTGATCGCCAACAAGGGTTTTGCCACCAAGCACTAAGTCATGTTTTGTGAAGGGGTCAAATACTTATTTCACTCATTAAAATGCAAATCAATTTAGAACTTTTTTGAAATGCGTTTTTCTGGATCTTATTGTTGTTATTCTGTCTCTCCCTGTTAAAATAAACCGACCTTTAGAATTATAGACTGATCATTTCTTTGTCAGTGGGCAAACATACAAAATCTGCAGGGGATCAAATACATTTTTACCCTAAGTATCCAGAAGAAATGTAGGTAATTTTCCTTTTATTTTTAAATCAATGAAATACATTCGACCCGCACAATAGATAGACTAATAACATTTGTTTTTTTTGCCCCCTGATCTATTCTGATCAACAGGTAATCCATGAACAGATCCTCAGCTGAATCGCAGCAGAACAGTAGAGATGTCATTGCGTTCTTTGTTTTACTTTCAGTCTGATACCATGTTAGGTCTATGGGCTGCCGATATAACTGGCCATGCATCCGTTTATCTCCGATCCGTCATGTTTAGGTCAAAAAAAAAAAAAAAAAAAAAACTGGGAGGATAATAGAAGATAGCTGGATATTGGTTTCCATCCGCCTGCCATAGACTATACTGAACCCTTCAATATTTTATTATAGGTGTTTGTACATTGTTGCTTGTTGTACATGCCATGCATCTTCGGAGATCACTTTCAGACTTTTTTTGTATCCTCATCACTTCTTGTATATTGCACAACGTATTTTATTTATTGGTCATTAACTGGTTAAATGCCTTCCCATTATCGCAGAAGCTGAGAGCAAGCCAATTCCGGCGTCTTTTCGGAGGGATGTTTGCCAGGTTCACACAGCAACCAGTTTGGCCGCTTCAAATATGAGCTGAACCAAACAAACCAGAGAGAGAGCGAGCGAGGACCGCACTATACAAACTCATTAACCCCTTCCCTGGATCCAGCATGAATCCTGATCTACAATGGGCAATAAGGACCTCTCCATGCAGGCGTCATGAATGGGCGTGCAGTGCTCATACCCAAAAACTGGCCAAGCATGACCTGAAGTTGGGGCAAAGGTAAAAAGTATGGAGTGGGAGTTAATGGTGGCTGCAGTTTGGTTGCACCGCCATCCTACCAATGCAGCTGCCCCCACAAAGAATCACATGACCACAAGCCACAGAACACCCCAAAAGCACATGCTTAGGAAATGCAAAGATCTGCATAAGTCTGCGGATGATGCCAGGCTGCTAGAGTCCGACAGCAGGCTGCACAGCCTGCAAGAAGCCAACGCCGGGCTGCACAGGCTGCTAGAAGCCAACGCGGGGCTGCACAGGCTGCTAGAAGGCAACGCGGGGCTGCACAGGCTGCTAGAAGGCAACGCGGGGCTGCACAGGCTGCTAGAAGGCAACGCGGGGCTGCACAGGCTGCTAGAAGCCAACGCGGGGCTGCACAGGCTGCTAGAAGCCAACGCGGGGCTACACAGGCTGCTAGAAGCCAACGCCGGCAGCACAGGCTGCTAGAAGCCAACGCTGGGCTGCACAGGCTGCTAGAAGCCAACGTTGGGCTGCACAGGCTGCTAGAAGCCAACGCCGGGCAGCGCAGGCTGCTAGAAGCCAACGCCGGGCAGCGCAGGCTGCTAGAAGCCAACGCCGGGCAGCGCAGGCTGCTAGAAGCCAACGCCGGGCAGCGCAGGCTGCTAGAAGCCAACGCCAGGCAGCGCAGGCTGCTAGAAGCCAACGCCGGGCAGCGCAGGCTGCTAGAAGCCAACGCCGGGCAGCGCAGGCTGCTAGAAGCCAACACCGGGCAGCGCAGGCTGCTAGAAGCCAACACCGGGCAGCGCAGGCTGCTAGAAGCCAACGCCGGGCAGCGCAGGCTGCTAGAAGCCAACACCTGCACAAGGTGAAGAAACAGGTTACAGAGGCCAATGCCAGGTTGCTAGAGGCTATAAACAGGTTATAGAGGCCGACGCCAGGCCGCACAGGCTGCTAGAGGCTTGTCACCCAGATGCAGCTTGCCGCCGTCACCTGCCACCCATATGCAGCTTGTCACCGTCACCTGCCACCCATATGCAGCTTGTCACCGTGACCTGCCACACAGATGCAGCATGTCACCGTCACCTGCCACCCAGATGCAGCATGTCACAGTCACCTGCCACCCAGATGCAGCATGTCCCCTGCCATCCAGATGCAGCATGTTACCGTCACCTGCCACCCAGATGCAGCAGGTCACCGTCACCTGCCACCCAGATGCAGCAGGTCACCGTCACCTGCCACCCAGATGCAGCAGGTCACCGTCACCTGCCACCCAGATGCAGCAGGTCACCGTCACCTGCCACCCAGATGCAGCAGGTCACCATCACCTGCCACCCAGATGCAGCAGGTCACCGTCACCTGCCATCCAGATGCAGCATGTCACCGTCACCTGCCACCCAGATGCAGCATGTCACCGTCACCTGCCACCCAGATGCAGCATGTCACCGTCACCTGCCATCCAGATGCAGCATGTCACCGTCACCTGCCATGCAGATGCAGCATGTCACCGTCACCTGCCACGCAGATGCAGCTTGTCACCCTCACCTGCCACCCAGATGCAGTATGTCACTTGCCACAAGATGCAGTATGTCACTTGCCACCGTCACCTGCCATCCATATGCAGCTTGTCACTTGCCACTGTCACTCAGATGAGCTTGTCACTACTTACACTACTTCTGGGAGCCTCTTCCCAGCGGCGTTCGACCTGGCGATGATGTAACTATCTCTATGCTCACCTGTGGCTGCAGCTTTAAGAGCAGCCTTTGCGGACCTGCTGTAGGGGTAGAACATCGGTGATGCAAGGCGGGCATTGAGAGATGAGGTCCTCTCTCTGCTGCCCGCCGCACCGCTGACAGAGATTGGCAGAGACTGCAGTGAGCGCCATGTGGGGACAGGGGGAGGCGGTCTGACCAATATCTTTACATTTCTGACCGATAACAATAATTTGAAAAACATAAATATCGCCCCCCTCCAATAATCAATACCGATAATTTGAAAACCATGAATATCAGCCCCCGATAATCAGTCGACCCCCAGTAGAAACCAATCCCTAAACCAGAACCTAACTCCACACTGGAAGTAATGTGCGCTAATCACCAAACTGCAGAGCTCGCATACCAGTGCAGAGACTGATTTGTGGGGCCCGGGATCAATGTATAATGTCACCTATAGCAATAAGATATGATTATCAGACTGGACACCTCATGGTCCTCCAATGCACAATACAGAACTGAACTTTGCACAGCGCTGAGACCGCTCCTATAGGAGGTTCTACACTGCCAGCACTAATTACACATTATATCCACCGCTCCTGGAACACTTTCAAGAACATAACTGCAGTGATTTAAAGACTTATCTAATCTACCTCCTTATCCTCTGAGTAATAATTTTACAATGACAATAAAATACCTGTGAAATATCAGCACTGCCCGCTCCGCCATCTGGACAAAATGAAAGTGAATGTCAGCATGTAGAAGGCGGGGAGAATTCATTCATTTGCAGGGAGACTTTTAACAAATTGTAAAAAAAAGGTCACGTTAAGGCCTCATGTATGCTTGAGCTCCATAACACTGCTTTTAGGCCTGGTTCACACCCATGCAGGTTCCAGTTTGCATATTCCAGGTGCATTTTGCGTTTTTTTGATCCATTGAAGTCTATGGAACCAAAGCCATAAAATGTACAGATGTAAATTCACGGTGTATGAAATCTGGTGTAGCCAGGCCACGGAACAGAGGGTGGGGTGGGGGGGCCATCTCGGTAGTTTACACTTCTCCCACCCAGCCAGGGACGAAAGCTTCCCTTGTTTGGGACCTGGAGACCTGGCAAGGTGCCCTATCCAACTCCGTATCTTGAATACTACCCTCATGGAGGCCAGTATTAAGGTGATCACCAGGTGGTACCTCTCCCTGACCAAGCTAGCCCCCATCTACCCCTCTGCAGACCCTAGGTCAGGGATAAGCAATTAGCAGACCTCCAGCTGTTGCAAAACTACAAGTCCCATCATGCCTCTGCCTCTGGGTGTCATGCTTGTGGCTGTCAGAGTCTTGCTATGTCTCATGGGACTTGTAGTTCTGCAACATCTGGAGGTCCGCTAATTGCATATCCCTGCCCTAGGTGCTTCAGAGGCTGCTCCCTTTTAGGCTCAATGTCGCACATTTGATGGGAGTGCCCAAGGCTACGCCAGTTTTGGAGAAAAATCTTCAACCTCATTTGATAGGTTGTCCAATAACCAGGTCCCCAGAGATTGCCCTACTCAATGCCCACATAGCGAATTTATCTAAATCCAATAGGAAATTAGTGCACTTCATACTGCTCGAAGCCAAACTCACCATAGCGGAGTCTTGGGAAAAACCAAAGATTTCCCTAGCCGCAGCTGTACGGTAAATCTCATGGATCATGTCACAAGAGAAGATGACTAGCATACCCTCGGACACAACTGGGAGATTTGAGGCTATCTGGGAGCCCTGGGCAGCATACGTGGGCATCTCCTTCATTCCGGGGCGCCTCGGACATTGGACTTGGCTGACCAGATTTGACTCTAGGTGCACCTCTTCTTTCCTTCCTCTCTTTCTATATTCTCCTTTGCCCCTTTCCTTTCCAGGTACTTCATCTATGTATTAATTTGTCCGAGTCGGTCTATTCTATTCTAGTTTCAGTAGAAAGGTTACATGCTTAGTCCGAAGCCCTTAACTCCTACTCTTCGGACGACGTAACCGCAGAGTCTGGAGATTCACGGATTCTCTGGCCGCCCTTGGAGCGACACTTCCTCATCCTGGCACAGCTTGTTCCCATCTAGGGGTGTCAGGATCCCGAGAGGTTGAGCCTTGGTCTGACCAGATAAATGATCTTTGCCACCGCTTTACCTTAAGTTTTAACATGCAACCGATATGGGCGATTGAGACTTTAATAGTCTACACATTCAATTTCTCTGTATAAGATGGACTGTCAAGTTGACCCACTTTTTTCTGTACTGTTGTTTATTTTATTTATTTATTTTAGGTACTTATATAGCACCGTCAATTTATGCAGCACTTTACATATACATTGTACATTCACATCAGTCCCTACCCTCAAGGAGCTTACAATCTAAGGTCCCTAACTCATATTCATACATACACATACTAGGGGCAATTTAGACAGGATCCAATCAACCTACCAGCATGTCTTTGGAGTGTGGGAGGAAACTGGAGTACCCAGAGTAAACCCACGCAGGCACAGGGAGAACATGCAAACTCCAGGCAAATAGTATTGTGGTCGGGATTCGAACCTGCGACCCTTTTGCTGCTAGGCGAAAGGGCTATACACTACACCACTGTGCCGCCCTAGTTTGACATTATGAAAAACCAAATAAAAATCTTTGAAAGTAAAATGTACAGATGTGAACTACATCCATAGGAAACAATGTTACATGGGGTGTAGTGTGTTTCTGCAAAACTGAAAACGCACTAAAAAATGCATAGGTGCGATCCAGGCCTTAGCCTCGGTTTACACTGCAGCGATGCGGGAACCCTGCGAATTCACTGCGGGTTCCCGCATCGCATGTCTCTGGGCGGCAGTTCACACTGCCATATGCGAACTCTGGGGAGTGTCAATACAATGTTAATGACACCCCCAAATCAGTATGCATATCGCACTGCGAACTGAAAACTCGCACAGGAATCGGATCGCATGGTGTGAACCACCAAGCAATCCGATTCTGATCCTGTGAAAAAAAAGGGCCCTGTGCGAGTTTGCTCCAATTGCGATGCAAATTCAGCCATACAATCTCTATGGCTGATTTTGCATCGCACAGAGATCGCATATGGCTCACACTGCAGTGCGGTGCAAAATCATATGCGATCGCTGAGATCGGAGCAGTGGGAACCCGGCCTTAGGGTCCATGTACACTGGGCTTAAAAGAAGAAAAAGCCAGTTCTTTTGACAGGAAAACAAAACACTCAGTGATATTGTACCGGTGTTTAGAAGCATTTTTTATTCTGCAAAACCAAGTGTTTTGTTTTTTCCCTATCGCTAAGACCCCTTTCACACAAAAACGTTTTTCAGGCGCTTTTGCACTTAAAATAGTGATAGAATAGTGCCTGAAAAACTCCCCCCAATACACCCCAGTGTGACAGCCGGAGTGCTTTGAGACTGGGGCAGTGAGCTAGCGCTTTATTTTCAGCTGCTCACACATCCAGCAAATGTTTCCAGCTCCCAGCATTTCCCATCAGGCCGACTCCTTGCATCAGCACATAGACAGCCAATTACAGCGTGCTGTTTAGAAGAAGAGCGTGTGCAGGAATCCAGAGAAGAACAAGCCATTGATTGTCATTATGGAGGAAAGCCCCTCTGGAGTCAGCCGCTGACATTGTGCCAGGCGGCCCCTCGTCTGACCTTCCCTATACACAATACAGAGAATGTGGGGGAAGGGGGGGGGACCATTCCTCCAACCAATCACGGCACTGACATGGAAAGACATCCCATAGTAACCTCCAGCATTTCCCTGGGAGGTGGAATATGAGCTCAGCCAGCAAGAATCAGATGGCGTTAATTGATGACTTCCTCTGTGATTGGTAACCAGGCGTCCCGGCCAAAACAATCCCAGGCCCCATCCAAAGCCTGACACAAACAAGGAGGCCCGACCTCCACTGACAATCACTGTACACCACCGGAAATCAGACCCCCAAACTGACACTCCCTGTACACCACAGGAAATCAGACCCCCAAACTGACAATCACTGTACACCACTGGATATCAGACCCCCAAACTGACACTCGCTGTACACCACCGGAAATCTGACCCCCAAACTGACACTCACTGTACACCACTGGAAATCAGACCCCCAAACTGACAATCACTGTACACCACCGGAAATCAGACCCCCAAACTGACACTCACTGTACACCACTGGAAATCAGACCCCCAAATTGACACTCACTGTACACCACTGGAAGCTAGACCCCCAAATTGACACTCACTGTACACCACCGGAAATCAGACCCCCAAACTGACACTCACTGTACACCACCGGAAATCAGACCCCCAAACTGACACTCACTGTACACCACTGGAAATCAGACCCCCAAAACTGACACTCACTGTACACCACCGGAAATCAGACCCCCAAGCTGACACTCACTGTACACCACCGGAAATCAGACCGCCAAACGGACAATCACTGTACACCACTGGAAGCTAGACCCCCAAATTGACACTCACTGTACACCACCGGAAATCGGACCCCCAAACTGACACTCACTGTACACCACTGGAAATCAGACCCCCAAGCTGACACTCACTGTATACCACCGGAAATCAGACCCCCAAACTGACACTCACTGTACACCACTGGAAATCAGACCCCCAAATTGACACTCACTGTATACCACCGGAAATCAGACCCCCAAACGGACAATCACTGTACACCACTGGAAGCTAGACCCCCAAATTGACACTCACTGTACACCACCGGAAATCAGACCCCCAAACGGACAATCACTGTACACCACTGGAAATCAGACCCCAAAACTGACGCTCACTGTACACCACCAGAAACTAGACCCCCAAAAACCCTACATAAAAAAAAAAAAAAAAAAAAACAAGATCCAAAAAATAACATCATCCATTCCCACGTCACCTGTCCTCATCAGAGTCCCCACTTACATCAGAGCCCACCTTACATCATGGTGCCCATCAGATTCCTCCCTTACATCAGGGTTCCCAAAGGCCCCCACCATTAAAGAGTGCCAAACATGCATAGGGCGTTTAAGGAGTATTTTTAACATGCCTTTAACTCGCTGAACAACGTGCATTAACGCTACAGGCGAGTTTGTTTAGTATTAGTATTTTGAGCAATTGTGAGTGAGGCCTAAGGACTCATTTACACCAGAATGCAGTGTGGAAAAAGCCTGCGTTCCATGTGCGTTTCCCGCACCGCATTCAAAGAAGCACTGGTTGTATGATCTGTGGAGGGTGTCAATATATGCTTAACACCCCAAACACAGATCTCAAATGCAGTGCGTTTGCTTGCATGTTACCGCAGTACCATGCGATCTGGCGCACTGTGTTTTTTGAAGCGTAGTGCATGCTCTCACTTTTGTGCGATCCAGGGCGATTTCAGCCCACTCAAATGAATGAGGTGAAAATTGCACCACAGAAATCATACAGGAACGCGGTGCGTGTTTCTGTGTAATTCAGGTGTGAACCGGCCCTCAAAGTGTTCTGTTAGATTTACAGTCACTGTCTATTTTTTACTGTCTGGTACAATGTGTGATAATCCCTGTGTTATATTATAGTACAAAGGGCGTACATGGCTGTACACAATCATCAGCTGTTCCTTCTTCTAAGTATGCATGGCTTCACATGAAATATAAAGTATCTGCCACTTGTGGCTCTAGATTGACCCCAAATGTCCATTCAGTTGATAAATGACCATAAACTATACATGAAAGATTATAATACACCCTATAGATCAGAGGCGTTATCCTACACCCTATAGATCAGAGGCGTTATCATACTCCCTATAGATCAGAGGCGTTATCCTACACCCTATAGATCAGAGTCGTTATCAGACTCCCTATAGATCAGAGGCGTTATCATACACCCTATAGATCAGAGTCGTTATCAGACTCCCTATAGATCAGAGTCGTTATCAGACTCCCTATAGATCAGAGTCGTTATCAGACTCCCTATAGATCAGAAGCGTTGTCAGACTCCCTATAGATCAGAGGCGTTGTCAGACTCCCTATAGATCAGAGTCATTGTCAGACTCCCTATAGATCAGAGGCGTTGTCAGACTCCCTATAGATCAGAGGCGTTGTCAGACTCCCTATAGATCAGGGGCGTTAGACTCCCTATAGATCAGGGGCGTTATCAGACTCCCTATAGATCAGAGGCGTTATCATACACCCTATAGATCAGAGGCGTTATCATACACCCTATAGATCAGGGGCGTTATCATACACCCTATAGATCAGGGGCGTTATCATACACCCTATAGATCAGGGGCGTTATCATACACCCTATAGATGAGAGACATTATCATACATCCTATAGATCAGAGGCGTTATCAGACTCCCTATAGATCAGAGGCGTTATCAGACTCCCTATAGATCAGAGGCCTTATCATACACCCTATAGATCAGAGACGTTATCGGACTCCCTATAGATCAGAGGCGCTATCATACACCCTATAGATCAGAGGCGTTATCATACACCCTATAGATCAGGGGCGTTATCATACACCCTATAGATCAGAGACGTTATCGGACTCCCTATAGATCAGAGGCGCTATCATACACCCTATAGATCAGAGGCGTTATCAGACTCCCTATAGATCAGAGGCGTTATCAGACTCCCTATAGATCAGAGGCGTTCTCAGACTCCCTATAGATCAGAGGCGTTCTCATACACCCTATAGATCAGAGACATTATCAGACTCCCTATAGATCAGAGGCGTTATCATACACCCTATAGATCAGAGGTAGGCAACCTTAGGCCCTCATTTACATGGGCGCCTCAATTTTGCGGATCGCCTTGCTCAGTGGGGGATCGTCCTGTGCTGATCCCCGCTGAGCAGGTGGATGCAAGGTCCGTCACCACTTAATGAGCAGAGTGGAGAAAGAACCAGTCGCACTCTCCTCTATGGGGAGATCGCCTGTCTGTTTTCATTCGATCATATACGATCAGCCAGACAGATGGAAAAAAGGACCACCATCCGTCTGGATTTTGCGGACAGGATTGGATAGCAGTGGATGTCAGTGGTCGTGTCACCGCTGACATCTACCGCTCCATAGGAGGGTGAATGGAAGGTCCACTTGAAAAACTGACCCATCTGAAAGGGTCCTTAAAGGAGGTGGAGATCTCCCTGAACAACATGGGAGAAGTCAGAGATCACTGGGCAAAGTGTCACCTCCTCACACCTGATTTAAACCCCTACTTTCCGTACAACAGTGTTGCAATCGCGTGCATTGGGTTCAAATCAGGTGTAAGGAGCCAAATATCACCACCTCACCACTTGTCAAAACACACTTGGTTCGCTTTTCAGAGGAGCAGCAGTGCCTGCTGCACTTGTGAATGAGCCCTTAGTTGCATTCTGCAGTGGCACCCTTAGGACTCGTTCATATTTAAAATTGGGGGGGTGAAACCTTGCAGTTTTATTGCCCCGAGTTTCTAGACCCTTTAGCTGCTGAGGCGGCAGCCAAAAGGTATACACATGCTGCAGCAGGAATTTAGCCCCCTTTTGCTTTTGGTGGGTGCTACCGCCTGCCAATCGCGAACCATTCAAGCAAATGGGGCCACTCTGCAAGCGACCCGCAACTGCATGCTTCTGTGGGGTTGAGAAAGCAACACAACGCTGCCTGCTTTAACCCCTTGTTTGCTGCACTGCACAGAATTGCAGGGCACTTGGAGAGCGGCCTCTTTCACTTGAATGGGTCATGCCTGGCAGGTGCTACACCCACCAACCATGACAGGGTATAGAACTCTTGCTATGGCATGTGTAGATTCCGGGCCGATGCAGCTAAAGGTTGCAGCAGGGGTGGTAAAAACACAACTATGGGGTTTTTACCACCCTCCAAACTACAAAAGTAAATGAATCCTTACTGTTCTGAGCCCCCTATAAGGCTGCTTTCACTCTGATGTGCTGTGGCTTGCCTGCACCGCGGGTGCAGCGCAGTGCATCTGCAGCTTTCCTGGGTCAGCTGTGTTTTGCCATAGACTTATATTATATCCTTTCTGAAAAGCTCACCAAATTTCCTGCATTCGGAAAGTGTACCAAACCCACAGAATATAATAGAAGTCTATGCTAAGCGCAGCAAACCAGCAGGAAAGCTGCAGGTACACTGCCCTGCACCTGGGGTGTGGGTAAACCGCAGCACATCAGTGTGAAAGCAGCCTTATACTATCATGCCCAGCTGCTGGCACCACTCTGGAGACCTCTAGCTGGGATAAGAGGTGGAGTGTAGTTGGTATCACTCCACATGGGACAGGAGATGGCACTACAGAGGAGATTATGCAGCTCTCGCTCCCCACTACACCTCCAACTTTACAAGTAGTCCCTCTGCATTGCACTTTGATGCTCCAGGGTGGCGGGTCAGCAAGCCCAGACTGCGATCTACCAGACACCTGTCCAAGATCTACAGGTTGCTGACCCCCGTTATAGATATCATCCATCCTTATAGAAGGGGGGGTTTTCATCCATCCTTATAGAAGG
>BLSH010284851.1:1251855-1263106 GCA_018402905.1 Glandirana rugosa
ATTTAAGTCAAGGAGATTAGAAAGGAGTATCGACTCGAGGAGGTACGGAGAATAATCAAACCAACGGGAAGAGACGTGAAAGAGGTCAAGGGGCTATAGGAAAAACTCTTGACCACGGGTTATGACTTGACGTATAAGGTCCACTCCAGAATGATTACTAAACATGTCCCCGTTTTATTACAGAGATAGAGACCTCAGGTATGGAGAGAATTATGTTCTTTTCTAAAACGAACGAAACCTTTGGCGTCACGTACGGCAATTCGAATACTAATCACTGATCAACTACCAGAACCCAGAACCTGAACCCGAACGTTTTTTGAAATGTCCGTGTTCGGGTCCGGGTCCCGGACACCCGAAAGTTCGGTACGGACCCGAACGTTACAGTCTGGGTTCGCTCAACACTAATCATAAGCTTAACGGCATGCACTGCGGTTTCCAAAGCAAGCAAAATCTTTTCTTGTATTAAGAGAGGTATGGACTCCAGAGATAGAGACATTATTTTGCCCCTGTACAAATCATTAGTAAGACCTCACCTGGAATATGCAGTTCAGTATTGGGCACCAGTTCTCAAAAAGGATATCGGGGAACTGGAGAAAGTGCAGAGAAGGGCAACCAAACTAATAAGAGGCATGGAGGAGCTCAGCTATGAGGAAAGATTAGAGGAACTGAATTTATTCTCTCTTGAGAAGAGGAGATTAAGGGGGGATATGATCAACATGTACAAATACATAAGTGGTCCATATAGTGAACTTGGTATTGCGTTATTTACTTTAAGGTCATCACAAAGGACAAGGGGGCACTATTTACGTCTAGAGGAAAAAAGATTTTGTCTCCAAATACGGAAAGGTTTCTTCACAGTAAGAGCTGTGAAAATGTGGAATAGACTCCCTCAAGAGGTGGTTTTGGCCAGCACGGTTGATTGCTTTAAAAAGGGTCTGGATTCTTTCCTTAATGTAAATAATATAACTGGGTAGTAACATTTTTAGGTAAAGTTGATCCAGGGTGAATCCGATTGCCTCTCGGGGAATCAGGAAGGGATTTTTTCCCCCGTTATAGAAAATTGGATCCATGCTTTGCTGAGGTTTTTTGCCTTCATCTGGATCAACTGTGGGTGAAGGATTGTATATGGGATTATTTGGTTATATATATATATATATATACTTTTTTTTTTTTTGGTTGAACTAGATGGACTTGTGTCTTTTTTCAACCTTACTAACTATGTAACTATGTAACCAGTCATGTTACCAGATGAGACCTAGAAGTGCTCAAAATGATTACTATATAAAGTAGAATTTCTGTCAAGTGTTGCATTTGTATATCTTGGTATTGTATATTCTAGAATTCAACTAAAAGATTTAGGACAGAAAACAGTAAAAAAATAAAAATAAACTATCCTGCATTTCCTATTTATTTCATTCCTGATTTTTTGACACTTTTTGTGCACGCATGGGAAGTAAAATGATAAAAATGATACATACTCACCTTTCCATGGTACGGATATTTCTACAGCTTTCTCTTTCTATACTGTAAACTTACTTTTGCAGGTGTTATTTAAAAAGCATTTTCACCTATAGCAGACGATCCACCAATCACCATCTTGGTAACAATCGAAAGGATCGGGATAATATTACCCCCCGTAAGGTAAAGACGAGGCAGGTGTTTTTATATATGAAATGCCAAAAATGTGAACGATCGTGTTATAGCTTGTACATATCACTGGCGGATACATGTTTGCAACACTTGTACTGACACATGAATAAGATATATATCAAAGGGGACATTAATCCTGAAAAATATATAATTATTGTTAAATGGAGTCAAATATTTTTATTAATGAATGACACATGGATATTTCAGATGCAGTTTTTTATTTTTATTTTTCCCTTGCATGTTGCTGTAGGTTTCCTTTTATTTGAAAATACACGTCTCCTTCTCCATGGAGGGAAAAGTAAAATTGGCTATACACTAGTAAAATTTTCCCACATGGGTCAGCTTTCCTGGCCATATACACTTCCCTTTTCCTTTGGTCTTGGATGTGGTCCTTTTGGGGTTCATGTATCCAAAAACCCCCCCATCTCAGCTCCCTTCAGGGGATACCCCCTAGTGGGGTCTGTCCGGATCATCATTGGCATCGCTCCTTGCAGCGAATATGGTAAACAGCATACTAATTTCCTATTTGTTTTTTGTTTTTTGTTTTTTTTTTAAATTAATTTTCATATTTCTATCAATTACAGTTGGTTATACGTGCATGCTCCTGATGAGTGGATCATAACTTCACGAAACGCGTAGAGCCGTTATATGCCGTATTAATTATTATCCAATTTGTCCTATGCTGAAGAGATTGTATTGTACTGTATGGAGCTTATTTTCATTATTTGTGAATCATGTATCTGTTTCCAGTCTATATGTCATTTTTAGTGGAGGCAATGTGCCCCAAATATATATTAGAGGCAACAGTAGCCCAATATATGCATAAAAGTTGTATGGAATGTCTACTACACTACCTTGATGAAAATTGCCTCAATAAAAACGCATGTTTCTTTATAACCCGTGTGTCTCATTTAAAGTCCCATTATGTCAAAAGCCCCTTTTTCTATATGACTGAACCCGGGATGGAAGCTGTTGGCTTCATTTAAAGTCCCTTTTTTGACCCCCCTACCTATCACTAGTAAAATTTTATTGGTAATTTTCTGATTTTCTAATCCTTAGTGGGGGTCAAATTTACATTTGTTTTTGATTGCAGGGACAAGAAAATTTGAAGAGGCAGGATGGAAAAAATTTTCTCAAACAAATGAATTTCTGTTATGATTATTCAAGTATTTCACAAAAGGGAATACAAAAATATTTCCAAAGAACCCATATAGTAAGAATACATACTAAATAGGTAAATATAGAAACATTTTTATGACTGAAAATACACCTTAAAGTGTTACTAAACCCAGCAATGTAAAAAATATTCATCCGCCCCCCACAGTGCACACAGCTTCTAAATCTTCTTTTTATATCAAAATACTGCTGCTATAAACCTTTTTTTTTTATCTGTATATTGCAGTCAGGTGATAAACTGCAAGTAGCCAGGGCTTCCACAGTGTTCATGTAGGAGGAGATTTCACTCTCTGATGATGCAACTTCCTTTGCATCAGTGACCCTTCACCCACAATCCAGCCAGAGCTGATTGGTGTTTTGCCAATGACATGCTCAGTTCACAAGTAAACAATCACTGCCTTTAGAAATCCACTGCAGTCTGTATCCATGTGAAATAGGAATATCGAACAGAGCATGTGCAACCTTTCCACACTGCCTGCATGTAGTATACTATAGTATAGTCTAGGGATATGCAATTAGCGAACCTCCAGCTGTTGCAGAACTTCAAGTCCCATGAAGCATAGCAAGACTCTGACAGCCACAAGGATGACATCCAGAGGCAGAGGCATGATGGGACTTGTAGTTTTGCAACAGCTGGAGGTCCGCTAAATATAGTAGATAGGGCAAGAAGGAAGTATCTGGCCATACAAGATCTGGTCTTTTTACGCAATACAGAGGATTAACCCCTTAAGTTACACAGTGAGTATAGCAAGCATGCTATTCTGCATATACAGACAGATTTTACTGTTGTGGATTTAGTAACACTTTAAGTGTGTGTTTTTCTAAATACCAGTGTTCACTGTCAAGAAAAATGTTATCAATGTCTATAGGGGGTATCCCCAAAACTCGTTCGCACTTCAGACATAACATTAACAAGATGCATCTAAATTTCCATGTATTAATGAAGATATAGATTCTACATATTTCAATAAAAGATTAAAAGTCAGCTCGTAATGCTTAGTAGATTGTCGATGCACATAGTATTTGTTGTATTTATTATTGAAACCGGGGCTACTCCTGCTCAAGGAGGACGCCTTTTCTCCTTTCCCCCTGAAGCCAAACTGTTCACTAAGGGAATGTTCTCTGTACAGTGTTAACAGAGAACAGGCAAGTAGACTCCCATATAACTACAGTAAAGACTGAAGAAAAAGATAAAAGAAGAAAGAAAAGTAGAGAAGGAAAGTAGAGAATGACCACACGCTCCGAGTCCCACCATCTTCAAGCTGCTCTAATTGGGTATAGATCGAGGATCGCCAGTTAGATACTTGACTCATGGCCCCCAAACTTTCTCAAACATCTGCATTTCATCATCTAATCAGGGCCGGCTCTACCACTAGGCGAAATAGGCGGCCGCCTAGGGCGCACTGCCGCCTAGGTGCGCCTGGCCACTGTTGATCTGTCACTGACTGCTCTGCATTGATTCATGTAAAAACTGACACTGTCTGACTGAGATAATGAGATTGTATTATCACATGCCATTTGCAAATGTATATAGAAATAGTGACTGATCTGCCAAATACCCCCCCGCCCCCACCCCACGTGAGGATGTATTCGATGGGCACAGATGAAGCTGTATTTGGTGGGTACAGGTGAAGCTGTATTGATTGGTGCTGGTGAAGCTCTATATGATGGGCACAGGTGAGGCTGTATTGATTGGCGCTGGTGAAGCTGTATTTGATGGGTGCTGGAGAGGCTGCAATTCATTGGCGCTGATCAGGCTGGGCAGGGAAAAGGGGGTGGAGCCAAGGGGGGCGACAAAATGAGGTTTTGCCTAGGGTGTCAAAAATCCTTGCACCAGCCCTGCATCTAATATCGCTGTCATGCGCTCGTTAACCATAAGTCAGGAAAGTTTGTGTTTGAGATGGCCGAGTGGCATTACTGCTGATTTACAAGATTTTGCAACAATAATTTTTGCATAGATAATTATGAATGTTATGAGACGTCTCTGGGGTTTCGTTGCTGTCTCCAGTTTGTAACCCAGCAGAGCGTGTTTCAGGAATATGACGAGGTTTACTTGGGTAAGAGTGTAAATAAAATTATACACCCTAATCTAGTAACACCTTACCTTAGGGCATTGCCACCATATGTGGTACATCGTTCCCTCCTGTCCACATCCATGGAAGCATAAGGAAGATGCCTCTGGCACATAGGCTGCCAGCTTAGCTGGAACCATGTACCATCTCAGAAGCACTTTATAATTCGCTTCAATGATAGAGGTATTCATAAGTGACTTTGAGGCCCCTAGGGCTATAGTGTGCCATTCGTCCAGCTCAATATTTAGAACAAATGAATTTCTAACAGTGTAAGTGGGTTTTGTTCAGATAAGTCAAACACAAAAAGCTAACACAATTTTGAAGCGCTTTTGGACAATATTTGTCAAATCATTGAACGTACTGAGAATTTTCATACAAATGCCCAGCAAAAGTCTACTAGTGTAAGGTGAGCAAGTGCCCCCCCCCCCCCCGACCATGCTATGCTAACCTTACCAGCGTCCCTTACCACTAGGGTTGCCACATCATCCCTTTAATCCAGGACACATATGAATTTAATTTAATGCAGATGAGGCACCAAGTGAGTTTAATTACCACCTTAATCAGCCACAGAACCTGTGTAATTCATATGTGTCCTGGATTAAAGGGATGATGTGGCAACCCTACTCACCACCCCGCCCTCCTCTGCAGACTGGTGTCACCAACCAAGGAGAGCAGTGACTTCACCTTCCTAGTTGTGACAGTGACCCAAGCATTATCACAGGGGAGGAAGTCACATGCTCCGTTCATACCTGGAAGTTCTAGGTATTGTTTCCTGCTGCAGAGAAGGAAGGAGCCAGCAAGGGAGAACTGGTGAGGGGAGTAAATGGTTGGTGCAGGGGTATAGGCAGGTTGCCTACAGCATGTTAGTTAGGCTCCTTTCAAATGTTTTGCTCAGCGGGGATCCATCCGCTTATCCCCGCTGAGCCGGCGGATGACAGGACCGTCTCTGCAGTCAGTGCAGAGACTGACCTGTCACAGCTCCGTTCTCCTCTATGGAGGATCGGATGAATACGGACCGTCTGTCTGTGTTCATCCGATCCGATCCACCAGACGGATGGAAAATAGGGTTTCCATCCATCTGTATTTAGCGGATCGGAGCGGATTGGATGTCAGCGCTCCGTCGCTGCATCTCTGTTCCTGGGCTTTTTGGACCCAGCCTATCCACCCCATACGATACAAATCAGGGGAAAGGCTGGATTTGAGGGCCTTTCCTAGTCCTTGAGACGCTGCAGCTGTCATGAAGTGCTTAGTGGGACTGCTGTGCCCCGCAGTCCATCAGAAGACACTGGGAACCCGGAGAACTACCAAGTCTGGGAGGACACCACTAATGGACTACTACCTTGTTGAGGTATGCCTGGGCAGCCTAGTCAGTTAGGGGATATTGCACTGTATCGTTCAAGTTGGAGTTTGCAGAAAATTGTTCAGTAAAGTTGCATCAACTGTTCTAAGCCTATTCTGAAGTCATTTAAAGGGGTGGATGATGGTTCTTGGTGTATGAAGGAACTAGCGTCAGTAAAGCACATGTGGGACAGGAAGTAAGCCACTATGGAAGGTACACGCAAGACAAACAGTTGCTATGGTTAACCCAAAATAGTATAAGGTACATTACAGCCAGCTGTGAAGTTTGGTACCCGGTGTAGGTGACAAGTCCTCTGGCAGCAAAGTGGGTCGGTAATCTGGCTCCCTCCATGGCGGTCAATTTCCCAGAGCTACTGGGACCAAACCCACGGTACAGGAAACTTGGGTGCCTAGATGTATGGTACGGAAGAGAAGGAGTTAAAAAGTGCACGCATGACGTTTGCACTAGGTGCACGGTGGAACCCCATTCTGTCCCTGGGAGAGAGGTGGCAGAAGTACGCTGGACTGGAGGAGAGGGCATGTCCCTCCTATGTGTAAATGTACCTCAACCAACTTTTGCAGAGGGATTCTAAGTAACTAATTACTGCCCATGGTAGCGGCTCATCTCCAAGTCTGGGAACCACCATAATGTTTGATGCTCACACAAATGTGGTCCCCACCAGGTTCCAGGCATTGATTAGCATGCTCCGCATAAAAGGTACCCCCATGTTCAGGGTGAGTGGCCCTATCCACAGGGGGATGGGGGGGGGGGACCTTTGCAGAGGTACTGCCACCTTGCCCTGCATGAACATGGTAAGGGTCTTTCTTTAAAAAGAAATCACATTCATGTGTTGAGAAAAAAAAATATCCTCCAAGCTACAAGTTACATGTACATGTAGATTGAAAATCTATGCAAGCACACGGGTGTTTGTTCATTCTGACTCTAAAGAAGATGAAGTCCTTTTTCTGCAGAAGAGACCCGGCATGACTCCTCTGCAATAAAGATCCTTCCTGTTTGCAATTTAAATTTTTTAAAGTTTACTTCCACCTTTCATTACACCCAGAGGATTGGAAGAACTGCCTATTTACAAAACCACTGTGATTGGTTGTCACAGTAGTCACATGATCGGGAGCTGGACTTGCTGTCGAACCCCAATCATTGCTAGAATGCGGGAGCTGTTTTTGACAGCTCGGTCTCAGCACAAAAAGCTCTACCGCCCATGGACACATATGAGTGGTCTGTGGGCGTTAAAGCCCACCTTCTTTGCCACAGCACACATGCATTACATTGTGGCAAGAGGTTAACAATCTTTGTTGCAGATTGTTATCTTTTTTCTTCTGCTGTTTATTGTTTGTTTCACCATGTCCTTTCCAGACTGATTCCTGAATGGAAGGGCCAGACCTCATTATCATTTATAATCAACTGAGCAAATCTCAATATTATGTAATACACAACCCTTAGGGAGTATCTCACCAGAAATGAATTTCCTGTTACAGGGGATGCCTAAACTTTTACTTGTATCTTAATGCAGACTTCTAATAAAAGCAGTGATTTAACAACCTCCCCCCTGCGGTATAGGGAAATGATGGCGGGCGGTATCTCCTCTCATTCTGGGATGACATCATATGACATCGCCCCAGTGTCATCGCTCTTGTCCCTATGACATGGCGCAAGCCGATCTTGGTAAAGAGATAATGACGCGACTCTCTTCCCATGTGATCGACTGTGCCCAATCACATGTAAATGCGGATGTGCCATTTATCGCTCTCCTCGCCTCACACTGACAGTGTGTGAAGCAAGGAGAGCCGATCAACAGCATCTCCTCACATGGGGAGTCTCTACAGGTAATCAGTGCCCTGATTACAGTGCAGCCCCAACATTGCCCAGCAAGTGATACCAGTCTGTGCCTATTAGTGACACCAATTAGTGCTCATCAGTGACACCAATCAGTGCCCATCAGTGACCCCAATCAGTGCTGCCTTTCAGTGCCCATAAGTGCCGCCCATCAGTGCCACCTATCAGTGCCACCTATCGGTGCCGCCTATCAGAGTTTATCAGTGCTCATCAGTGGCGCATATCAGTGCCACCTATCAGTACCCATCAGTGTGGCATATTAGTGTCTCCTCATCAGCGCCACCTAATCAGTGCCACCTCATCAGTGCCACCTCATCAGCGCACATAAGTGAAGGAGAAAAATTACTTATTTACTAAATTTTCTGACAGAAACTAAGAAAAACTTTATTTCTTTCAAAATGTTGAGTCTTTTTTCATTTTGTTAGCAAAAAATAACAAAAAACCCAGTGGTAGTTAAATACCACCAAAAGAAAGCTCTATTTATGGGAAAAAATGATAAAAATTTCATTGAGTACAGTGTTGCATGACCGCGAAATTGTCATTCAAAGTGTGACAGTGCTGAAAGCTGAAAATTGTTCTGGGCAGGAATGGGATGAAAGTGTCCGGTATTGATGTGCTTAATCACAAAAGAAGAAATTGACATTACTTGCGGTATTACTTGCAGAACATGCAGAGCGCCTCAAGGTTAATAAAAATGGATTGACAACTTCATTGCCGGAACAGGGTAAACAAATGCACAAAACACTAAAATACTGTAAATTGTGTAGGTGGGAGTTTAAAACCCTGGAGGGGATTAAAGCCCCTGTGTCATTTTTATGGTTGTCATTGCCCTTGCTGGGTAGATTTGTTCTCTCTGATCATTGCCTTCAATATCAAAAATGATGGAAAATCCAGAATTTTTGAGTTGTCACCAGAACTCAAGATGAGAGTAAATCTTATAATGCAACATCAGTTCTGGTGACAACTATGCAAGGCGGGGATTGCCCTCAGTTTTTAAAGATTTCCTGGACCCTCCCAGTGCAGCTCTGGGACAGGAAGTGAAGAAAAATCTCCCCAATGGGACACAGACAAAACATACATTTACAGGGCAATCTCTACAATAGACTCTTCAATAGCAATCGAAATTTACACAGAAGTTCTAATTATTCCCAATTCTATTTAAAGCGGAGTTCCACCCAAAAGTGGAGCTTCTGCTTTAAGGGAAGGTGACCCCCTGACATGCCACAATTGGCATTTCTTTTTTTTTTGGGGGTGACCAGAGACCCTGTTTTCACAGGGTCCCAAGTCCACTTCCTCACCTGGCGCCGCGGCTCAGGGAAGGAAGTCCACATTCCCCCCCCCTCTCGGCGATCTTCTGGGACACATCACAGGTCCCCGAAGATACGCCGGCCAGTCACAAGGCGCAGCGCGACTAACGCATGCGCAGTGCATGCCCGTTTTGAAGCCAAAGCCGAGTGCAAACAGTTATGGTGCCAGCACCGCCGAGGGGAGGGGGTAAAGAGCCAGCCATCGGGCGACCGCATCACTAGAGCGAGGGACAGGTGAGCGGCTGATTGTTAAAAGTCAGAAGCTATACTTTTTGTAGCTGCTGACTTTTACATGGGTGGAACTGCGCTTTAAGTTAAAAGAAAATGCTTGGGCTGGAGTTGGGCTTTAAATAGTTAAGCTGTAGAAGGGTTCACAATAAATTGCACACTGGGGACTCCCTCCCAACAAACAGAGGAGTTTGTTTTTTGTTAATCTATGATGTGTGCAGTTTTAGCGATCAGAATAATTTTTTGGCTATTGTGACTGCAAAATAATACGATAACAAACAGGATGCCATGTCTACATATATTTTGACTGCAATATGAAAAATGGCCACAAGATGGCAGACAAAGACATACCAGTATGTGGCCATTGATAACCATGGGGTTTATGTGTTTCTCAGCATTTAGTAAAGCGGATTTATGTATTTTTGGCTTCTCAGCAAAAACTGACTGACACCCGGACAACAGGACACCCTCAAAAATTCTTCAAACACCCTTATAGCACTCCCTTAAAAGCTTAATCAGTATCTAGCATCCATAACATATCAGACGTGCATCTATCTTTATATATTTGTCATTGCCTGGATGCAGACAGCCCTAGTTACTAGGGACTTGTTTCTCTAGGTGGAGGGATACAGAACCTCCTAGCCGCATTTTCCGATGCTTTGCTTATAGTTCTGTCTACTGGAGCCCTGTTAGAACTGCTCACTTTGGCAGACCGATCTACAGGAAAGGAGATACGAGTGTGTGGGCATAGGGGCTATTGGAGCTGTAGCTCCAGGCCCCTGCCTTAAGATAGGCCCAGCGAGTTACTAATGCTGCCCGGCCCAGCTCTGTGTGTGTACACATGATTGATAAGTATGTTGTGGGCTGTATTGATATGTAAATCTTAGGGCACATGCAGTATTGATATATAAACCCTCAGCACCAGGCCCATGATGCTCTTAATCCGGCCCTGTGTGTGGGTGGGAAAAGGAAGGAGCTGCATGGATAGAGAGGGGAGGAGAGAAGCTGGCTGCCCATTACCAGGCTACATATATGTAGTCACCAGATAGTATGTTGTGGTTGTGTCTGTGTATTTATGCATCTTTGTGTGTATCTGAGTGCATGTATATATCTCAGTGTGTAAATATATGCATGTATCTGAGTTTGTATATATGTGTATGTGCATGTACTGTATATTGGGTATATGTATATATCTGGGTGTGTATGTATATATATCAGTATCTATATGCATTTGGGTGTGTATGCATGTGATTAACTGAACACAATTACTGTATATATCTGATTATGTAATGTATTGTCCTTAATTTGTGTGAACATTCATACAATGAATTACTAATCATTCCCCTATATACATATACCTAAAAATGAACATAATACTATATAATGTATGTATACCCTACAATAAATTATAAAACCAATATTTCATAAGTGAACATTCAATGAATTTATGTAAACAGCGACTGTGCATTCATGAAAAAAAAATGTAAGATAAATTCTTCCATGCTTCACACCTAAACACAGCAGCTCCCCCATAATTTTGACCCCCCCCCCCCCCCCAGTTCTGAAGAAAGAACAGCACTTCGGCATTTATCCACAGGCCAACTGCTCCACTCTTACACACGGGA